>JARJDR010007452.1:0-13098 GCA_030264135.1 Myllaena sp. GC000078 | reverse complement strand
GCTTCTCGGTGCTCATACCGGCCAGCAACGGAGAGGTGGACATTGCCATTTGGCTGTTGAGCGAATCAATCGCTTGCTTGTAGAAATTTGGATTGTATTGCAGCTGCTGCTGCTGCTGCTGTTGTTGTTGTGCCGCGCTCGAAATCGAACTGATGCTCGTGTTGAGCTGCTGCATGGTTTGCAGCAGGTTTGCATTGAGGAGCGGGTTATTCGCGACCGATGTAGTTGGCGGCAATGCGGCTGCGGCGGCGGCGGCGCCGAATAGGTTCATTTGCGATTGACTGTACTGGCGAATTAGCTCGTCCTGGTAGTGCTTAATATAATCGTACTGGGATTGCGTTGTGGGGAACATCGGCTGGGGCCATTGGAATGGGTTGGTGAGAGGACTGCGGCCGCGCGGTGAGCGCATCTGTGCGCCGGGGTTGGTTTTCGCCGGGCCAGGCGGCCGTCCACGAGGTCGACCCATCGAAGGACGCTTTACTGGCAGTATCGGGGAGATGCCTAGTGTGCTTGGTGTTGGTTGCACAATCGGTGACTAGACCAAACCAAACCAATTGATATTAAATCGAATAAAACTGTACACAGATGAAACTTACGCTCACAATGGTGGGTAATGGCATGGTAGGCATGATTTTCGGAGGCAGCACAACAGCCGGTATCAGTTGCTGCTGCTGGTGGTGTTGCTGCTGTTGCTGTTGTTGCTTTTTGATTTTCTCGGCGACCCGTGACTGCTGGCAGTATTTAATCGCCATATCCAACAGATTCATGTTCTCGGTGATTTGATCGCCCATAAGTTTCTTGTACGCTTCCATCAGCATTCCGGCGAATACTTTCTCCTGATGGGCAAGATTCTTCTGACTGCGTTGATAAGCTTTTGATAAATCAATGAGCAGCTTCTCGCTGTTGATCGGCGACATGGTATCCAACTCTTTGATCTGTTTACGCAACGTTTGAATGCACATTGTTAGTGCATCTTCCGCAAGTTGTTCTCTTTCCGAATGACGGATATACACCCTAGAAACATAGAATTTAGGAGATTTTTCCGATCAACTTGTCTTCTACTCACTTGTCAGGATCTGGAATTCGACGCAGTTGTAAACTCAATTCTAGTAATGTCTTATGGTCATGCGTATCACGTAATATTTGGAGTAAAAGCGTGACACAACGACTCATGTGCGCACTTAGCGAGCCAGGACGATCGATTTCGCTTGATGGAATACGCCAAATACCCTGCAGAGATTCAATGATACATTCTATTTGTTTTGTAATTGCATGAGACTTACATTGAAAAAGTTGCTCGTCTTGCGGTCCGAGAACAAACCCGTTACCAACACGCTGTTCTTGCACTTGTATTCCCCCAGCAATAGCTGTTTGCACTTGTTGAGATCCTTCTTCTTGCTATGCGAATAGTAAATGTGCGCAAGACGGTATAATGCCTTGTAGTTTTGCGGCAGACGGCGAATGCAGTGCTCCAAACCGACAATGCAGCGATCCACCAAGCTCACAATATCCGCATCGGACATGTTCTTCTCCGAAGAGCTATCCGTCGAGCTCGACACCGAGCTGGAATCGTCGCTCTCCGAGTCTGAGCTTGAGCTCGATGAACTCGAACTGGATGATGAGCTCGAATCCTCTGTCGCTGTTGTGGTTGATTTCTGCAAAACACATTCTATAAAAGTATACGTTCTTCAGGAATATGTAGTGTTTCTCCTACTTACTCGGACGTTAGCTTCATCTTCACTGCGGCAATCCTTCTCGCTTTTTTCATCAGCCGACTTGGGGACCTCCTCCGCATTGTCCTCGGAGTGCTTCTCACTCGCCGCCTGTTTGATCATATCCACCATCATACAATCCATCACCTCCTGCACACTGCGCACTTTGATCTTGGGCAATTCCACGACCTTCTCCGCTTCTTGCGATTCCACCTTGGCGAGCATGTCGTCCAGGCAACTCCGCACCTCGCGACTTAGCTCACTAGCATCCACCTTCGCACCGGTCGCCTCCTTGGTTTCGTATTTGCTCCGCTGAATAACCGAGCTATCCAGGCACTTTTTAAACAGTTTTCCTAAAGCATTCGGAATCGGTTTGCCATCGTGGCTTTCGAGATACTTCAAGATTGAAGCGTTGATCCGATAGTGGATTTCCAGCGCCTCCAGCGACAGATGCTGCGGATTGTTGTAGTTGATCTTATCGGGATACTGACACTTGTTCTCGTGCAGCAACGCTGCTGCTGTAGTATACTCCTGCATATAGCTGTTCGGATCTGCCTGCTTCTTCTCGGCGATCTTTGCGATCATGTAGTGGAAGAGCCAGCGCTCGTCGGCGTCGCCCTGCTGCTCCACCTGGTACAGCTCCAGCGCACGGTGGAAGCTCGCGCGCGAGCTCTCCATATACGCCTCCTTCTCCGACTCCAACGCGGCGAACTTCTCCATACTCAGCGTCTCCGATTCGTATTTCAGCACGCGCGAGCAGAACGCGTGCACCATGTACTCGAACGAGCCAAACTCAATCCACAGTGTCACGTGCGCGTTGTTCAACTTGAGCGCCTGCTGAAAGCAAATCTTTGCGCTTTTTGCCTTTTCGATGAACTCCATTTCGTTCTTGAAGCGCTCGCAATGATTCAGTTTGTACTCCAACTGGCTGTGGATCCCCAGCGCGAGACCAGCCCATGTGTCGATCCGGGTCGGATTAATGCACAAATCCAGGAGGAAATATTTATAACTGCGTTTCACTTCGCTCTGTTTGAAGTAGTAGTCGCCGAGGAGGTAGTAGATGACTTTGACGCGTGCGGGAAACTCGAGGGATGTTGGCATGGTGTCGGCAAGACCATGAATGTATTCGCTCACTTTGGGGAGCAACGGTTGCGGGTCGCAGTCTTTGGGTATAATGGCAGTGATGCGTTGCAAGAGTTGCTCCAGGTCGGCGGAAATCGATATCGACTTGTACGAATCGAATTCGGGCAGCGCATCGGGGCAGAAATACTCATACAATTGCTGCGCGCGCTCCCACGTTAAGGGTAGAGGGTTGACATTGTGGTCGGCCAAATGCCGCGAGACTTTGTTCTTCTTACAAGGGTGCTGATACAGGCAGAAGAATGCCTGTTCGAGGTGGATATCAATCTTATCGCGATGCGCTTCCAATATGGGCGCGTCCATCCGGTGAATAATAGCATCAAGCATAAAGTGCAGCAGTTCCCCTTGCTTGGCCAAGCACCAGCTTTTCGGTCCAAAAAACTCATGCGCTGAGAAAAGGATTGCAATCGACGGCGGCAATTCCTCTTCATCTCCGCATCGGGAGGTATCCAAACGCTCGTCCTTCGACACATGGTTGACCACCTTCTTCGCCTGCTGGCGATGTTCATCCCGCAATAGAATATAATGCAGGAGAATCCAGGGATAGGGCATGATTAGGGCCATCGTGCGCGATGGCGCTGAATCGCTATTGATCTGTTTACGGCAGAGCGTCGCCAACGATTCTATCAAGTGGCTGCGCTTTTCATCCTCGAGGATGTCGATGACGCTCACGGTTTCGATTTTAATGATTTCGTACATGACAAGCAGGCACTTCTCAAAGACCAATTCCCATTTGCCGTAATCCGTTGAGGGTCTCATGATGTGTTTGAGTGCCTCGCGTGAACATTTTTCAGCCCAGATAAAGCATTCAGACTTGTCCAGGTACCAAAGCGAATCGAGTAGCATCCCGAGTTGTGCTGGACGGCCAATTTTACCATAAGTCACCTTGTTATTGCTTGTGTTGAATGTGAGTTTGAGGATTTCAGCAACCTCTTTGTACGCTTCCCTTTCGTAGAGGACTTCAATGCGGCTTAATGAATCAATCCTATAATGAAAAGTAGATATTAAACAAGAAAGCGTATTCGGTTTTCTTATAATTACAATTCAAGACGAGATAGCATCCCGTCAATGATGCTCTGCGTAACCACTGTGTGCTTCTCATTGTTGGGGATGATACAATTGAACGTGGTGAGATTAAATTCACCGAAGGCGATCACGTCTTGGATGTTCTGCAAAGCCATGATCGCCAGAGTATTCTCGTTCTTGTTCTTAAAGAGATGAGCGCGCAGCCAGTGCACACGTGTCGCAAAATCTGTATAATCTTGCTGCCAACGATCATGCCATCCGCTGACAACTGTTAACTGACTTAGCGACGTGCAATGAAACTCTTCAGCTAAATATTTCCTAGAAAACAATCACAATGTTTAATCGCTTCGCTGGTAATTGGGGTGGTTAACGGAAAACCTACTTATTATTCGTGTGCGTGATCAATTCACCGTAGAGCAAAGTACATAACGCGTCGCGACGCAAAATATCAAATTCGAGATCGGTGGAAAACAGAGCAGGGTGCGATGCATGCTCCCGATACATATTGTAAGCGAGTACGTAGATATCGATGAGCTCATGCGGAAAGTGACGCTTCCATAAGTTGGCGACGGCCTCCACGTACGCCTCCAGCAGGTCAATCACGTCGCGATTGCTCCAATTACGCGACCAGAACTGCTTCACGTCGCGTGCTTCCTCCTCGCTACCGAAGTAAATGTCTTTAAGCGCGCAATTGTTCGCGTTGCTCAGCGCGTCCGGCGGGCTTTGCGATTCTTCAAAGTCTTGGCTCTTCTCGTCCGGCAAGCCGTTCGGTCTAAACAGAATTACATTTGTATAATGAATGAAATTAATTCCATGGGTTTGATAGGATTACATTAGATATGCGGGTATAATGCGGAGAAGGGCATCTTCAATGCTGAAGTCTTTGTCGGTCTTGGCGCGCTTCGCCGTCTTGCGCTTGCTGTGCCAGCCCCAGATTTGCAGCTCGGAGACAAGGTCGCGTTTGCGCTTGGAGCTGTTGGACTTTGTCAGCACACGATTTGATGCCTCCTGCTTTGGTGTACACGTTTCATCCGCGTCTTGTTCGGTATCTTGATCCATCTATAATTCAATTTTAATTATGTGTATGATTAAGAGGTTGGATTTTACCTCTTCGGGATTCATTTCGCCCTCGTTCTCGCTATTTTGCGATGGTCGTCTTTCCAAGGAAGCAACCTCGCTGTTATTCTCGGACGGTTCCGTCATCTCTACATCTTTGGCATTGGCTTCATTCTCGTCCTTATTCTCCGCCTCCGTTTGCACCGGTTCTTCAATTGTCTCTATGATAGGGATGGTTCCTTCAATGCTCATACATTTCTTGATGTCAATTTTAGTCAGATGCGTCTACAATTCACAACACTTGTATACATACTACCTCATTCTTCCATCAAGTGATACATACCATATTATTATCAGTTAAATACTGATGCAAATCGGTGATGGTTCTCCCCAATTCCACCCACGTGAGATCCGTCAATCCCTTCGGCAGCGGGATCGTGTTCAATGCCGGTGCTTCAAGCAGCTTCTCAGCGGCGTTAATTCTATCACACAATTCTCTCGCGTCGGCCAGGTAATCGTCAGCCTCCTCCTGCGTGATCTCGTAATCGATGACTGGTTCATGCACCGACTCCGGATTGAACAACCGGTAGTACTCCTCGGTAGCGGGATTATCGCGATAGATCTGCTTCCGCAGCACGACTCCTTTGGCGTAGTACGGATCCAGAATCAGCGCCTTGCCGATGTACTGCAGGCAAGCCACCGTGTCTTGTATGCCAAAGAGCACGGAGATCAATTGGTCCAAGCATGGCCAGTGCGATTCGCTGCACTTCAAACCCTGCACGAACGCGTATGCGGCCTGGCGGAACTTGTCCATCTTCAACGCCAGCATTCCGATCTTATACCACAGCGTTACATCGCTGCCGTCGAGCTCGGAGGCGATCACGAAGTTGCGCAGTGCCTCCTCGCCGTGCTTCTGCTTCATGGCAATGGTGCCAATGTTCACGTAGCATGAGTATTTGATGGTGGACATGGTTTTTGGTAGGCCGCCCTGTGTCTCCAGCAGGGGGATGTTTTCATTGAGCATTTCATAGAGGAGTTTCTTGGCTTCATCATATTTGTTGTTGATTTGTAGCCGAAGTGCCTTGTTGTACATATCCAAAGCAATTTCCTCCTATAACAATCAGGTTTTTCAATGAGAAATTACATAAATGGCATATAATAATAAGATATTGTCATTATCTAGATAAAATGTGCGTAATGTAATTGATTCGGAAGATGAGGCAGGAGGAAGAGAGGTGTTCTTGCCTGCGCTTCTTTGCGGAATCCCGGCGCATCCTCATCGGAAGAGTATTCCGAATTTAACGCGCGTATTCGCAGCATCTTGCACTGATATGAAGCACTGCACACTCTTGAATTAATCAGAAATAACGTTATAAATCACGCGCGCAAGTCGATTGCATTTTATTTTCGTTTATGCGCTTTATGTGTCTGCGGTGTCTGCTTTGCACGACATTCACAACTCGTTATTTTTTGTTTATGACGTTTATGAATATCCTTGTTGTCCTGCTCAGTCCTGCTTCCTCTTAAGCACTCTTGAGTCAATACAGGAGAAAAAAAGTGCTCAGAATTGGAAAGCCCATGCTCTCAAATTGAACCCTTCAGCGCACACATCCGCGGGAGGCGCTGTCGTCGCGAAAGTAAAGCAGTAGCTTTCAACTTTTTTTTTGTTGCGGCATACGTTTCACTCTTACAAATTCGGCAAAACACAACGAAAAAGATGTCCCCTGAGATATATTGAGTAGGTACTTCATTATATAACTTGTAATTTTATAGCATATTTTAAGAATTTTGCGGCACACAAAAATGCCACGTTGAGAATCACTGGAATGACGGCAGTTGCGGCCTATCGCGGCCATATCGTCGCTCATAAGCCACGTACATGTGTGACAAAGATGATGACACATGTGCGAGCGAGAGAGGCATGCACTAGCGCCACAAGCGAACGCGTGCGGAAACATTTCACGCATTTAAGGTCGTGTATAGACTTTCCTTCATTTACATAAATCTTTTAAATTCTTTACGAAATCAATCTCCAATCGTTTATTTAGCAAATTGCTTCAGGTAGATCAGGTAGAAGTAAATAGCTGGGATAGGAAAACGAAAACGACGTGAAGGTTTCAAGTTTCTTTGCAAATTAGCATCGTATTAAAAAATAAAAATAAATATGTAACAACATAACAATTTTCAAAGATGGATGTGTGACGCGCTGACAATGTGTGGATTTCACTTACAAACTGACTCATAAATATTTATACGGCAGCCAGCTCTCGTTTCAAATTTCTTCGATCCCGATTGATGTGAACTGCAGTATTATATTGTTATTATCTGCACAGTTTAGCTAGGATTTCACTAATTATTTACATGTCAAATACAATCAGGCGATTAGATACATACAAAAAGTGATGAAGACGATGACGGAAAATAATTGATAATCCTTAATTTCCTCTGCACTCATTCTCTCGGTTTGTTCTTCTGCCACGTCCTCGAATTTCGACCCGATGCGTTGTTGTTAATATAATTCTATACGACATTCATAATATGTGTATGTTATACATATGTACAAGAATGTAAAAAACAGAATTAAGCCTAATTAATTGTTTCTTGTTTACAATCGCCATATGTGCCCTGTCTTGCTGCTCTCCGGCAGTTGAATCAATTCAACTCTCTCTCTCTCAACTCTGCTTAATTTTTTTCAATTTTATACTATACTTTTTCTTTAAAATTCTATAACAAAACTATAGATTTTATAGATCATCTACATATATGTTCACTTCATTTTGCAATGTAATAGGTTTCAGGTTAAAATGAAAATAATTTTACACGTAATTACAAAATAATAATTAATAATAATATCTAACAAGTATTCAATTGATTTCTTACGAGGAAACACGCCCTCCTCCCACACAAGAATCAAAAATTTCTGAGTTCAATTGATTTCGTTTTCTGCGCGTAGGCAATAATTATTTAATTCATAAATGGTGTGATAGATGATACCAGTAACAGGCGTATTGCACGCATTGCTTCACTTTTGCTATGAAAATAATGCTACCTGACTAAGATTTTCTTCTTGTTTTGATACAAAACTTGCAGTGTTTTACTGTGAATGAAATCTGCCATCATAATAAGGTATCCTCTGTTCCATTTTTCATCATTTAGTAAAAATAATATTTCTATGGTGAAAGAGTGTCTCTTTATACATATCTTCGCCTACATTTTGATTCGAACACATTTCCATTTTACTACTTTTCGTCTTCTGCTCCTTTAGAGTTCCATTCGTTTCGCAGTTTTTTTTTTAATATGATTATTCCTCTGCACTCTTGGCGTAGTAGTCGACGAACTTCTTTTTATTGGTTGAAGTTAACGTTATTTATTTGTTATTGTATTATTACCGCGTGCAACATTGTAGTAACGTCCCAAGGTTGGCGTTCAGGCATAAATTTTTTAAATGTAAACTAGTTAATTTAACGACGTTTACGCGTAGTATCACAAAATGGATAAAGTTAGCATTAGTAACCACCACACGCACCGAGCATCACTTAAGGTACGACTTGTAGAGCAATGTACTTTTACACAGTTCCTTCTCACTTTCGAAGAGAAACTGTACGTCTCGCAGCGACACCTTCTTCATGCGCTGCTTGAGAGGTAGCTGGCCACGAGCGCCGGTCGTGAAGCCTGGTGACGCCTGACGAGTAAGTCAAACGAACGTATTAGAAGTCAAATCAAAAGAGGGAAGAAATAATTACTTGTGAGGTGGTTGCGCTGAGATCATTGTCCAGTTTCGGTTTCTTGCGCGGTCCGATCGCCTGCAGCGCAGTGGCGTTCGCCTCGCGCTGCCGCAACTCCTCCATCTCGACGCGCTGCATCTCCTTTGCTTTCGCCTTCAGCTTCGCCTGCTCCGGGTCCTCCGTCTTCGATCGACTTTTTGCCGCGCGCAGCAGCATCTCGCGTTCGATCTCTTCGTGTCGCTTGCGCTCGGTGCGATCGAGTTCCTCCAGGAACTTTAATTGACCTGCAATAGCGCCAAATAAGATTGGTTGCGCTAACCAACTTCCGCTGTGGTAGTCTTACCTTTCACATCCGATGTGACTTCGTATCGCGGATCGCTCTTGATCATCTCCAGTCGATGCTCGGTGATGATCGACAGCTTCTCGACGAGGTTCTTCAAGCGTTCCTGCGCGGCGTGCGAGACAATCGCGGCCACTTCGTGACTGGGATCTTCCAACCCGTGCTTGGCCATCGCCGCACGCATGCGCTGCTGCAGGGGGCCCATCGCAAGGAAGAAATCCTCTTTGCAGCTGCGTATCTGCGTGCCGACGAACTCAGTGGAGCCGAGGATGCGCTGCGTTTCTTCCGCGAGATTCACGCCACCCATCGCCGCCACGTCGTTGATGTCGTCGTCGCCGGCGTACGCGGCCGCTGCCGCTGCAGCAGCAGCCGCCGCCGCCGATGCGGTCGCCGACGCCGTCTTCTTCTCCTTGTCTTTGGTTGCTGCTTTGGAGGAAGCATTCGAAGGCACAACGGGTTTCGCACCGCCGCTCTTGGCGCCGCCGCCGCCACCCTTCGATGAGGATGAGCGCGCGGCGGATGATTGTGGTCGGTTCTGAGGAGTGGTGGGTTGTGGCGTGGGTGCTGGTGCAGGCGTCACAGTGGTTGGTATTGTTGGCGCGGGTGGTTGGGCCACGTGCGGCACCGGCACACTGGCCACCGCTGGTGCTTGTTGCTGCACGACGGCGGGTCGCACTTGAATCGGTTGCCGGATGATATTCACCCCTTGGCGCACCATCTGATTGGCGGGAAACTGAACGGGATGTAGTGCGGGCGGTTGCGACGTCGATACAATCACCGGCTGTGTGCTCGGCTGCCGTATCGTCGTCACCATACGCGCGCCCTGCTGCATGCCAGCGGCGCGCAACGGCGTCACAAGGCGCTGCTGGACGACACCGGGTCGCATTACCGTCGTACCACCAGGCGCGACGAGCCGCACCTGCTGGCCGGTCATCGCCGGTCGCACTTGTTGCGTTACGGGCATTGCCGTCGTGGTCGTACCGCCAGCGAGCGTATAGACGACGTTGGCGGGCGGCGGACGAATACCATCAATCGTGAGCTCCTTCGTCGCCAATGAATGTCGCAACAGCGGCAAGCTTTTCTATAAACCCACCCGGGACAATCCCCGTAATTAGCTTGACGAGTCGAATTAAGAGTCCTAAGTTAGCGCATACTTTTAGAAATCCAATGAGGCACGGTTGCGGAGAAGCGTTGAGGAGTCGTTCGAGGCGGTCGCAAAAGTCCTCTGGTTCCACCTTCATGTCGATGAGGTCCTGTATCAGGGAGCGCACGTTGCGCTCCACCGGTTTGGGCTCCCGGCTTGACAACTCCAGCAGGTTCGCAAGAAACTTGCGGCACTTCTCTTTGGTATTATCACTCGTTGGTTTCGCCGCCGCCGCCGCCGTCACCGTGGCTGGTGCGGACTGCTGGGGCGGCTGTTGCGGTTGCGTTTGCTGCGGCTGCTGCTGCTGCGGTTGGGGTGGCGCCGGTGCGACCGCTGTGACGGGTTGCGCTTGCGCCATGGTTGTCGCGTTGACCATTTGCGTGGTGACGGCTTGCTGCTGTAATCATCGGGCGGTGCGCGCATTCGGTTTAGTAATACTCAAGCGATGCGATTTTCAAGCGAATGTTATTTATGAGGGAGAGAGGTGAAAAGCCTTACAGTGGGAACGCTCTGCATGCGAAAGGTGACGCCCGCAGCACCAGCATTCGCGAGGGTCGTGCCGCCGGTCGGCGCCGGGCCGACGCGCAGCAGCTGGTACTGCCCGTTCTCAGTCTTAAGGAGCAGATGTCCCTGCTGGCCCGGCTGCAAGCCTTGCAGACTCTGGAGCGTCAATTGCTAAAATACACACAACAAAATTATTGGGAATTCGCGCGCGCGCGCCCGAAATGTTCCGACTAAAAAGCACAACAACACAACTCAGAACAACGAAACTAGATACGTCGGAGTACACAGAGAAAGGCTCCTTAAGAAAGAAGAACGTTCTAAGAGAAACACACACAAAAGTGAAACGTTAGCAGGCTTTGGAATGTTAAGATTTAAATTCCGCAGAACTGTCCGTTCCAAGAGTTCCGTACACATAACAACAAAAGAATATAAATACTACTTTGAAAGCTCATCATAGCAACAAAACGTATACGAAAAATAATGACAATTTTGTTCATCATCAGCCAAACATGAGGATCACATCATCACATCGCATTGGATGAAAATGAATGATGTAGATGAATGAATGAAAATGAAACATCCCAACCAGCCATAAGCCCAGCAAACAGTTAGCAAAAGAAGAGATTACTGCGTGTTTGATATAAATATGGAAAGAGTTGTGCGCGCGTGTGTTCATGCGATCCTCATGTTTTGAGCGGCATACCGAGGTACGGCAACAACTTACGGGAGTTCCAGGCCGGGCGCCCACCAATTGCGGTGCACTGAGCACAACGCGCGTCGGCTGGCCCGCCTTCTGCGCGTGCGAAGGAATGCCGGGCCGAACGTTTACAACCTGGAGGTTGGAGAGGATATTCGGTTGGGTTTGGGTGGTCGTGTGGCTACCTACGTTGTTCACTTGCGCCGCCGCCGACACGGCATTCATGGGCAGCGTGACCATGCCGGTTGGCGCACCGCTACCACCACCACTACCACCTGCACTCGTCGCCGCACTAGCCTTTATCACGAGCGTCGGCTGTTTCGCTTGGATGGTTTGCATGCCGCCGGCGAGCGCGTTGGCGGCGACCACCATCGGCGACATGGTACCGTTCTGCATCGCCGCCGGGAAGCTGTTCGCGGCTGCGGCGCGATTCGCGATGATCGCGCCCGTCGTGGTCATCGTTTGCGGCGCAATGCCCTGCGTATAGATGATGTTTACGCTGGTATCCGGCGTGGAGGAGGTTTTCACGACGCTCGTCGTCGTCGTGACGTGCGTTACGGTGCCTGCGAAGAGAATGAAATGTATCACACGGAGGTCCGGGTCGGCTGGCGCCTTCAATTCGCAGATGCGTGATGATGCGTATGTAGGTTATGTTTGGTGTTGTGATCAATGGGCACAATTATTGCCAGAAATTGCGCACGCGGATGAGAAGAATCACTCGCGGTGTGGTGCAAGACAAATGCTAAACGCGATGCGAACACGGCGAACACACCGAATCCACCGAATGGTATGGGGGCGGTGCGACGAGGGGGGGTCCAGCAGTCGAACGCGTCGAGCGCGGGAAGGAAGCGTCACACACATCCACACTCTCTCTTTGCTCTCTTCCCTTCGGGGCGCGCACAAAATTACCTGCGATCGCATTCAGCGTGTCGCCGTTGGCGATGGGCGCCGCATGTTTCGACGCGGGTGGTACCACCACCGCGGTGGTGCTGCTAGTCGACGGCGTCGTTGTGACCGTTGCCGCCGCCGTCGACGTCGACGTCGTCGCCGATGCTGCTGCTGCTGCTGCTGAGACTGGCGCCGCCGCGGCCGTCGTCGTCGTCGCTGCGCCGCCGTTCGCGATCGCACTGTTCACGTGATTCGAATGATGTGCGCCGGCGGGCGTCGCGTTCGCGGGCGGCGCGAGCTGATTCTCCAGCGAGCCGACGAGCGCACTCACGGCCGATTCGTCCACATCTGTGCTGAGAGCCTCCTCGAGAAAGTTTGCTGACGCCATTTTCCGAGACCCGACTGGTGGTGCCAGTGCGTGCGCCGCGCGCCGCCGCCGTCGACCTGCGCGTGCGTCATGATCCGATGCCGAACGGCAGCGGCAGCAGCAGCGGTGCCAGCGGTGGCGGCGGCAACATCACGGACGCACACTATGTTCGCGTTGCGGCTGTGTGCCTTCCTCGCCTTCCTCCTCCTTGCAATGATCGGTCGCACGAAGCGAATGCGGTATGAGGAGGAATACGATACGTGCGGCTTCTTATCAGAAACGTGAGCGCGCGCGCAAAGTAATCGAGTACATACGTCGGGCACGCGTGCGGACGCCGCGACGCTTTGCCTCACTTTGCCTTCTCGCTGACAGCTTGGGTATGGCTTGGGTACAAGGCGCGTCAGTGTCACGGCTGAATGCACGTGCTGTTTCTATCATCAAAATACCCAAGAATCTTTGTTCCAATTTTGTTTTCCTTAGCTAACGACATTCTCGTGTA
>JARJDR010007451.1:0-15234 GCA_030264135.1 Myllaena sp. GC000078 | reverse complement strand
TCGACTTTGTTTTTTTCGGTGTAGCTTTTATGTATTTTTTGCCCGCCAGTCGGCTTCGCCGTGCGATACAACCGTTATCGATCATTGCAAATGTATCAATGGCGCGAGTACCTACCCTCCCTCGCCACGCATTCGAAAAGGTTGGGTAGCGAAAAACGGTGCCCCGTCAATGCCGGCGAAAAAAGAAATATGCAACCGAAGGACGACGCTAAGGGGAAGGACGTTTTTGGTGAAGAAAGTCGCAGGGCGCAAAAACGGAAATAAAACGAGGAAAGATCCGAAAGCGAAACTGTTGGCATGCGCGTCTTCAGCGTGCGTGTGTGTGTGTGTGTGCCTGCTGGCAGAGCGCATAGTGGCCTATCCGTCATTGTCTCGGCCACCGCTGTGCGCACATCCTTCAGGACATTGAATTCCGTCGCACATCCCCTTTTGCGTACGTGTGGGCGAGTGTGGTGCGCGCTGCGGTAGGATGCGTTCCGCCGACGCCGACGTCCTTTTAGCCCTGTGCGACTAGTACGATATCGACTAGGTAACTTTCGTCCATCCATAATATAAAACGGTCATTTGAACTTTATGCGTTGCGTTTGATGCCGCTTTGCCCCCCAGCAGCACACAGCCGCTGACCGCGCGCCCGCGCCCGAGCGCGTATCATGTATGTGCGACTGACTTTTTGGAGAGGTCTCTTCGTTTTTGCGTCGTAAAGGCCCGACCGCGCTGAAGGTAGCGGGGACATTCGCGCAATAGATTTCTTTCAAAAGAAGCGTAGATATCGGGAAGGAAGAAAGGACGAGATGGTCGTAAATCACACGCAGGCGTCATAATTCTCTACGCCGCGCCGCACCGCACCGCATACAGCGAGGATAACAATTATCACCATTGCTCGAAATGATTGAGGTGTAGGTTTTTTTATTATACATGTGTTTAAGGACATGACAATTATAGTATTCGTCCTTTTGCGTAATAAATAGAGTTGCGAGAAAATATTAATTCAATGTCAATGCGATTCGAGGAATTTCATAAATTATAATGGGGTTGTTGCACCGGCCGTTCATCAAGAAATTGCCCCCCATTTATGCTGTCGCGCGCCACATTCTCCTCCTGCGGCGACGGCGACGGGGTCGTGCTTTGCCACCCACGCGCGCGCAGAGCAGCAACCTCCCCATTCGGTGAACATTGTAAACAAGGTCGATCCGCCGGCGACGACCTCTCGGGAGATCGCTCCCGCGCGCACACACGCGCACGTACACACAACACGTGCAGCCTCATGAATAGCTCGTTAGCGGCGGCGGCGGTGGCATCAACATCGGCTGCTACCTCTTCGCTTGTAATTAGTGTTCATTGGACACCGCAGATCATAGATGATCGCATCGCACGGCCGCCACCGTATTTATGTTTGCTCCACTCGTGCTCCCACGTCGTCCTCTGCCGCCTCCAATATTCAACATATGTATAACGCGTATTATATACGGAGCAAAAGTAGGCGCCCCGTGTGTCGACGTATTGGAGAGATGACGCGGAAGTGCCACAGGCGTAAATAATTCGCCCACCCCCCCATCACCCTCCGCCACTTTGGCATTACGCAATTCATGTGCGTCGCCATTGGGGCGGCGGTGGGAGTTGGGCGGGCGGTTATTACATATATTTCGAAATTGATGCGCTGCGACGTGCGTGCATATCGCGATGATGGGGGTCCTGGGAGAAGAGATGATGATGAAGCAGAAGGACGCAGGCGAAGAAGAAGAGGAGAAGAAGGGTAACGCATACCGCGGCTGCTCGGGGGCTTGGCTATTTATAGCCCAACGCGACGCCGACGGGGAAATATGAAATGCTCGATTTTGTTATTACGCAACGCAACAACGCGCGCGCGCGCCCTTCTCGACGCTTTTTAATTGGATTAGATTTATGAAATTATTTATGTTTGTCGATGGCAACCGACGCCCGACGTTGACGCGACGGAAGGGCCACGGCTTTATTTCATACATTGGTTGGATTTCAAATTTATAAAACGATAACATAAAGCGTGAGGGTTAAAAGGCCCGTATGGATGAGATGAGATTGTTGACCTGTGTTTGAATGGGGTAATTCAATTTCATTTGCTATTCAGTCTTTAATTAACCATTTCTTTGCAACTATATTTCATACGATTGACACGTGTAGGATTTCCCCATTAATTTCACTTAATTAAAAATTTATTTAGCATTGTGCGGAATGCTAGCAAGCAGGCTACTCCTTGGAGAATCAAAAGAGGTGATTGTAGTTAGTGATGCAGCGATTCGATTGTTAATCACAATGTTGCTTTGAAAAATAATTACGCTCGGCGATATTTTAATTAATTGAAACCTTCTCGCTCGGTAGCCTCTTTCGGGGCGGATGGTAGAATTACTTCGTATGCTTGGAGCTTTTTTTGCGTAGCCAACGAACTCTTGAACACGCGCGCGCCACTCTCGCTCCACCACAGCGCGAACGAATTGTAAACGAATTTCCAGCGCGAAACGAAATAGAGCAAAATGCATACAACACCTTCATTAATTTCACTTAACTCTCGCTGGACTCCATTATAACTTAATACGGTCGTCGTAGAGGAGACGCTACGTCGCGAGAATTAATTAATCGGATAACGTGTTTTTTTTTTCAAATCCACCACCTCTGTTTGCTTTTTGCTGCTATGAGGCGTATATACGTTTACTATTATTCAGGGGTGAAATAGGTTTGCTGTTTACATCGTATCGGCAGAGCGGTCCTTTTTTTTCTCCATTTATTTTTCGAATCTTTGCATATCGCTCGCGAAAATACGACGCCACAGTACAAACCAAAATAAGCAGAAATTGATGTGCGGCATGCTGAAATTCATGCGGTTTTGCATTATCGACAAGAGCCGTTTGATTTGTGGGTATCATCATCATGAATTTTCATTCACTGTGCTTGCAACCCACACATACACGCTTGCGTACCATTAACGAAATGTTTTGTTTTAATTAAAATCTGAATCAATCAGTACCAAATCATCAAGCGGACGCGCTGGCGCTGTACGCGCATGCCATGCGAAGTCGAATGGAAATCGCATATTTCCTCAATCGAATGTGAAAATAAATGGAAAATCAAAACGCATCGCTGGTGTTGGAAAGCGTAGCGCGGATTGATTGGCTCGTGCATTCGGTTGCTTATTTTGTTATTACAGCCGTGCGCAAATCGAAGCAAATTCAATGATAATTCATCAAGATTTAATTGAATGCAATCACGATTACAAGCTTGCGTTCTTTTTGGATCTAATACACTCAACCGTGCAGCAAATGAGTCGCGCGCGTGGTTTTGCGCTGATGAAATAAAATCCCATCAAATAAAATGCGGCAGTTAATAGTTGTCGCGGTCGGTTGCGTCGCTTAGTAAATTAGATTTCTCGGCGCGCGCGCAAAGTTTAATGAAAGCGAAATACTTATACATCGCAACACACTGCTTCGCAATGTAATTTAATAACCGAAACTTTTGCGAAACTTTAATATTTGTTACTTAATACACACAGATGCGGCAGCTTTTCAGTTTGCCATCGCATTTCACACTCGCGAGCGGTGCGGGTGTTGGTAATGACGAGGGACAGCGCCCGCGCGATGAGGAAGTGGTTGTCGGATATATAGCAATGCGCACGCGAATTGTTGGCGCATAGTTTTCGTCGCGTTCTCGCGCTTCGTCGAGCGAAAGTGTCGGCATTTTCGTCGAGCTCTCGGCGAATTGCAAAACGACAGTCATACATACGTATACATGCATAGATGTATATACACACACTCCTCCGAATGAAGGGACGAACGAGCGAAGCGGACGGACAGCTCGATAGACAGGGGCTCTAAGTACACTTGTAGTTTGTTGCACGAACGTCTCTCGGTTCTCTCTCATCGTCGGCGGCGCGGCGTCATCATCCTCATCATCGTTTGCGCACCGTCGTCCTTCGTCTTTTTCACCCCGTCCGACGGCGGCGGCGGGCGGCGTCGTCGTTTTGATGAAAGCGCGCCGCGGCGCTCACGCAAAAGGAGTGGCGCGGCGCAGGAAGGAAGGACGACGGTGGAGATGTGTTTTTCGGAAAAGTTTTGCGTCGTTTAAAGTAATCCCGCGTCCGCGCACACACGCCACTTTGCTTTCTCCGAGTTTTCGGTCTAGTTTCGGATCCCTTTTGGAAACTTGACCAAAGTTGGCAATTCACTAATTATAAAATTAATATTTTTCGCCCATAACTTGCGTGGAAACAGGATAGTTCCACTCTTTATTACTGCGTTTCATTCCACTTCTTCTGCGCGATGCATTGTACTTGGGTAAAAAATGAAAGACATGAATACGTTCCAAAGCATATTGTGCTCGCGTCCAGAATCCCTAGTATTGTACATACGCGTTCGTGTTCGTCCATCCAGCGCGTAATTCGGGGGTGGTTCTCGACGGTCGGCGTCGTCCTCATGGTCGTCATCGCCAGAATTCTTTTCCTGTGAATGTGCACAGCGAAAGGGGTTTGTACTCTCGCATATGTGTGATAGTCCGAGTTTTCAGCAGGTCTCGCACACGACCTCTCTCAACAACAACGAATGACTGCATCCACCCTCGAGCGCAGCACACGTTCGTTTCGGCGCGGCGGCGGCGGCGGCGCGGCGTTTCGGTGTGTCGAGTGGTTTCCGCCATAAATTCCAGCAACGAACCGTAAACTTGCTCCTTACTTCTTCGCGTACGTTCGTTGTGCACGGGCTTGCAAACCTTATTCGCCACCCACCCCGTCGGGTCGTGTGCGCTTCAATACTTCGAATGCAATGCTATGAAATGCAATGCGATGCGATGCAATGAAAGGCAATGCGAAACGAGTACGGTTGAGAGTATCATGCGAAAGAAGAATCGCGGGTGGTATGAAAGAGGAGCGAGAGGCAAGCAAGCAAGCAACTAGGAGAAAAAGCGTATTGAACGATAGCGAAACGCCTTTGAATTTGCCAACACTCGACGGCTTTATTTACCGTATGCCATGAATCTATGCGCCGCCGGCGTGCATGTGTACGGTGTGGGGGTGAAAGAACATGCGCGCTGCGGGGGGGGATGAAAAACTATAACATGTTGAAAACGTAATTGGAATCGTCGTCGATCGGGACGGCGGGAGAGAAGTGCGCGAGTGCATATCCAGTTGGCGTGTACGCATGCATGTATGCATCTAAGGGGTATTTCTCGGAGAAAAGAGACGTCGCGCGAATGCAAGCCATTGGAAAATTGTCTGATGTTATTGTCATCGATACACACACATCGCGTATGAATCGATGCTTGCGTTGCGCGCGGATTCCACGTATCGTAATTGAGTCGCGAGCGAATTGAATTGAAAATAAGCACGTCTCGGGGATGATTTTAAATTCGTTCTTTGTTATGCCCCTACCATTTCATTGTGCTCACGATTTCGTTATTCTAATAAGCACATCTAATCTGGTTTGAATACATTTATCCTGCTGCTGCGCGCATTTTATTTATCTCTCATGCCCGTGATTTTAATAAACACCATTTGCGCTTAACGTGCGCCCGTCGGCGCCGGCGGCGTACTTATTTCGCTTTATATTTAGTCAAACCACCAATTTTACGTTCTCCCCCCGTTTTATGGAAGATATACATACCTATGTATTGCCATCGACGATGGCTTGTGTGGGTGACAATGCGCATAAAGTGAACCGAAAATGCGACAATATTGCTCGACCGGCGTCGTCGCCACATCGCAATAAGTAAAACATTTATCTTTTTAATGGGGGTGGCGGGACTGCAGGGCGGCCCACCCAGCGAACTGCTGCTGCGTGCAAAGGTTTGCTTTATTATTTGCCATGTGCCAAACGCGGTGGTGTTGTGTGCCCGTTTTGCGGGCGGATGCAGTGTGCCTGTCGTTGCGGTAGCGCTCCTGCAACAACTATAAAACGAAAATTTTGCCATAAATATACGGAATATAAGTCATTCGCCTGCATTTATTCATTCATTCCATCGCCTTTATTGTTGTTGCTGCCCCGCCACAGCCGCTGCTGCGTGCGTGCGCGAAATGTGTTGTACCGGAGTTAAGTAATGAGAAAAATTTTATTATCAGCGTTTATTTCGTCCGAGATTTCGCCACTACCAAAGCCGGGGCATCAAGATTTACGTAAATTTCGCAGCACGAAGGACGAGCAATGCGAATGAGTTGTTTACTTTGTTCATTCGTGCTTGCTGATGAAAAGTTGGAATTGTTGTAATGCGCAGAAATTTATTTACGTTCACTGTGAGCGCGGGCGCCGGCGCGCGGATGAAAGAAAAATGCTGCTGCTGCTGGGATTTTTTAATTGTGTATTTAAGGAATATTAAGGATTATATTGTTGCGCCACGTCATCGCCACCACCACCACCACGACGACGACGTCTCGTCTTCATTTGTTCGTTTTCTTTTCGGCGCGCGCGCGCGTATTGCATACAATTCGTTTTAATTCGACGGGGAGATTTTCTCATTAACGAACGTTTACATTGCCGCTCCACCCTTCCGTGACGACGCGGCGTTATTCGCGTCCGTTTGGCGCACCCCCCTTCCCACTCCGTTTTTTATTATTCTATTCTATAGTGTTGTAATTAAAATGTGGAATGATTTGCGACGTCGGGTACTATTCTTTTGTTGGCTTGCTCGTCTTAAATTTTTTATTATTTAACTCTCATTACTATCGGGAGATAAAGCCGAACTGAGATGTCCCTGCAGCGCGCCACTTCGATATTCGCGCCCAGCACTATCTACCCGCTGGCATCTTAGTAAATCTGAATCAAGTGATCCTTGAACGATCTTGTTAAAAATCCACACCGTCCTGCATAATTCCATTTTATCGCCCCGCCACGGTTTTATCTTCGTTCATAATTTCCTCTTATTTTTTTTGGCGCTACGTCTCTCATTGTGTATAATATTTTTCAACTCGTTTCTCGTAGGAGGCGCGCCACTCGCCATGCGCTAGCCCTCTCTGCATTTTTTTTAATTATAAAATTTCGCCCTGGCCGTCTCCCCTACTACATTTCCGCATCGTCTAAAATCCGAGAGTTGAATATCCCCGGCACTTCCGGCTTTTGCTCCACCACTGTAGCGCGCGTTCTCGTCTCGTCCCCATTCAGGGACATCGGCGTCGCATCGCGTTTTCATCGTCCGCCGTCGTCGTGGTCGTTTTGGCGTCGCGACGCAGCATAGCGCTGCCTTCATTAGGGCGACCGACCGACGCGACGGACGCGGCGGCCGTCCCTCGTCCTGCTGCGGCGCGCATCGCCGCACAAAGCCGAAAAATTTTTGTGCGACCACGAAGCAGCACGCAAATAGGACGACGTCGACGGCGACGGCGACGACGACGAGAATGAGGACGATGGTTTTGGTCGGTCGAGTGGGCGGTTGCACGGACGGTTGGTTGGACTGTGGATGCTCTCCGGCAAAGGGCGGCCAAAAATAAAAAACACCCTCCTCCACCCCCGCCCCGGCGCACTGCTCACTCAGAGACTACATGAATGCCGGAGGGGGGTGTGCAAAAGAAACGAGAGGGAGGCGAGAGCGAGCCCGACGCCGCATAAAAGAATAAATGAGGTGTTGAAGTGCACGTCTTATTAACGAAACGCAGAGACCACACTGTGCGGCGGGCGTGCTGGACGAAGGGAAGGCCGATGCGAAGGGCGGTGATGAGAGCGCCGCTGAAAGGGTCGGGAAAAAGAAATGACGACAAGCGGTGGCGATTTTTTTTTTCTTCCTGCTTTGGACTTTGCCTTCTTCGTGTTGTTGGTTAGTTGGAATGCATATTGAGTCGAAATCTGGTGTCAGCATGTTTGGATTAAAAGTTTGCGGACCCGCTCAAAGGGATTGGCGCAGGAAAAGGGTGTGGGGTGGACGCGCGGATGAGAGTTGTTAAATTTGTTCACTCGCCAGCCGCCGCCGCCGTCGTCGTCTGAGGGGGGTGGCACGTGAAATTATAGGAAATCTAATGATTAAAGTGTCAGGAAGTAATTTAAGCTCTTTGATATCGTAGTTATTAATTTAAAAATTTATAACTGCGGTGCTGTTGGGGGCGTGCTTTAATTTCCTGAATTGAAAGAATCCAAAAGCGCAAAACATCGTCGAGCGGTTTCGAGCAGCTTCTCTAATTACACTTTGGCTACGAAGAAAACGCAAGGACCTTTTATGCATTGAATAAAAAGCGCACAACATTCAACTAAAATATTGCGTAAAATGTGATATTAGCGGCGAAGCACTATTGTATTGATCTGATGGATGTCCACGGCCGGCGGTTGCGGTGGCGCGTTTTATTTATTGCTCATTTCATTTCGCCGTAGAATCGGACGTCCTGTGCGCGCGCGGCTTGATGAATGTCCTGCCATGCATTACGCTGCCACACCAGTGTGGTGGTTGTGACGACATTTACCCGCCGCCGGCGGACGGCTTTATTGGCAGGCCGTCGACCGAAACTTTAAACTGAATTTATGTCTGTTCGACAATCTTTTCGATGTTTTCTCCACCCGATCCCGCCGAAAGAGAAAGGATGAGTGTGTCTCGACTTAATTTCCATCGCGCTCCAAATTTTTATTGCTGATGTAGCACAGCAAATTCTTAATGCTATTGAAAGTTAACACGTGTAATAAATCTCGATGAAATTAACGCGCGACCGGATCACATCCGAAAGAAATTACGAACATTTATTTGCCGCGTCTGCACACTGTGCCCACGATTGCAATTGCATAGTGCTTAAATGTACTTCTCCGGCGAGCGCGCGCGCGCGTGTTTTCCCAGCATCTCACGTACGTACGTGCGCTGGCTGGGCAACTTTTCCTCCTCGGTGGGAAACAGACATTCAATGCCTCCCGCCACCAACCACCACCTTTGGTGCATTGGAAACCAAAAAGGGAAACCGCTTGCTGCTGCTGCTGCTGCTGCTGCCGTCGTCGTTCGCATGTTTATCTTCATAATGCAATCGTCGTATTTTTCCTAATGCAGTTACGGCGGGCTGCACTCTGGTGCGCGATGCAATCCACTAGCGCGCACCACCCCCAACCCCACACACACACAACACATTGCTCTTCGCTTCTTGTTCTCGCATCCCGACTGCGGTGGTCGGATAAGAACTATCTTATCGCTCGAATTACATCCGAATGTGCACTTGCAGCGCAAATAAATACTCATTCTGCATGTATACAACATGCATTCCACTCATTCCAAATTCTTTTCATACACTCGCTGCGTGCTTCTTCCTTCGGCGGTTGGAGAGTGGAAAATATTGGCGTGTTTTTGTTACCTTTCATACACGCGGGGTCGCCGTTAATATTATATTGGACTAAGTTTTCACTTGATAACGGTGGAAATATTGTTGCACGGCAAGCAATAAACGAGTTTTGCGCAGCGCAGGATGCGATTTTTTATTTATCGCCGTCGCCACCAGCGCCGGGCGGGCGGCGCGCATCGCTTGTATTATGAAGTAACGCGCAACAGTAAATTAAATTTTATTGCGCCAAACAGTCATTATATACGAATCGTACACGTATTGCGCCATTTTCGGGATGCAAAATGTGGATGAACTTTGACAATTTTAATGTCTCCCGGAAAGTGCACAACTACATATAATTGCGGAATTATTGATAACCGGATAATAATTGCAGTGGCTAATGGCTGAGCGCCATTCTCAAAACTACTCGAAAGTTGCATATTTTCGGCGACGACGCGACGTCGTCTTTCATCCCGCAATTGCCGCACGAACAAAGGAAGCCAGTGCTATTAATCAATTTAATTTGTATCGAGCGCGCCCGCGGTGCGACCGGCGCGGCGAATGTGCATTAAAGTCGTAAAGATTTGATGGACCGCCATTTATTAATGAATGTCATCGCTCTCCTAATGGCAATCGTTGCGCGCTGCTGCCGCGACTAGTTCATTATATGCGCATATTTAGTGCGTATATATTTAATGTCGCAACGCAAAAACTTTTCCGCATTTTCCCGAGCAGCGAGACTCGCGCGCACTGATTAATGATCTCGCGTTTGTTGAGCCCGGCGCATCCGCACACCGCACCACGTCCGCTGTGCTTCTCCGAATTCCTAATAGAATTGAATTTTGATTTGCCACCCACGACAGCAATATGCTCATCTCATCTTCCGCTTGGTTCGCAGGGATTTGAAAATGGAGAACGTGATGCTGTGTCCGAATAACGATCGCGTTAAGATTGTCGACTTTGGCCTGAGCAACCTGTACTGCGGCGATCGCCTGCTGCGCACCCATTGCGGATCGCCCGAATATGCTGCGCCTGAACTCTTCGTCGAGGGTTGCACGTACGGACCGGAAGTGGATCTTTGGAGTTTGTATGTCTCGGAAAAAGTTCATATTAAGCGCTGTTCTTATGCGGAATGCGCGTTTTTGTTAAGGGGCGTTATTCTGTACGGCATGATCGTTGGCCAGTTGCCGTTTGTGAGCGGAATTCACAATACGGGCGCGATACCCACACGCCGCAAGAAGCTGCTGGAGCAGATCAACAAGGGGTTGTCGGTTCCGCACCGCAAGGCGCTTGCCCTCTGCTCGGCCGACTTCAAGACGATGATGGCGAAGCTGCTGATTGCTGACGCGTCGAAGCGGCTGAAGATCACCGAATTGATCTTTCATCCGTGGATCACGGAGCGCGGTCGGAAAGGGGTGCGCTCGAATCCGCTGAAGAAATTGGACGAGCCGTCGAAATTTGGCGTAAATCATGCACACAATCAGCACACAAACATTGCGCGTCAACTCGGTGCATTCGTGACTTTAATTTTCGTTTAGATCGTTAAAGAAGTGTCCTCGATCCTGCACGCGAGTTGGGAGGATGTGCAGCATGCAATCCAGGCGGATGAACACGGCAATGCAGCCGGCATGTACAATATTCTTACGCATTGCGCTCTTCAGCAACTGCACAACGCCGAGGGCGACCTTATAATTACGCGCGTGCTGCGCCAAAATCAACACAGTGCAGTGGTTACACCACGCACCACATCGCTCTCAATGCGGCAATCGGCCGAAAATAATGCTGCATCAAATCGCGTTACACGCACAAAAACGTCGACACCCGCGGCAACTGCGACACCTACGCCGACAAGACGTGGTGCTGTGGTGCGATCGGCCCCGCCGCCAAAGGCCTCAACATGCCATCCTCCTCTATGTTATCAGCATCATATTATCGGCACCAAAGCTGATAGTACTAAACCGATAACACCAGGCAAGCGTCGTTGTGCGGCGACGCCAATACTGCCAAGAAGAAATATAGCCCAACGTATCGCATCGATGAATGTCTTCAAGAAGGACGCAAGTGATAATGAGCACGACGACGATGACGCTACCCAGCAGGACTTTCCAGTTGTGCGGACATTGCATGATAGTAGCGGGCATTCGACGTCTCCGCCACGCAGAGTGCTGCGCTCACCGAGAATACCGCAGCTCAAACACGACGCCAACGGCGACAATCGTCCGACGACGTCGCCCGACAGAGCGCATTCGCGTTCGCCCGGTTCGCCCGCCGGCGATGCTCTACGCCAGAACAATGGGCATTGCATATTGGAAACATTGATGATGAAGAACGGCACGGCTTCCTGCAGTTCGCGCAGCAAAAACAAATCGCGGCTGGAAACGCTCATACAGAACTTTCCTACCACGAATTTCAGGTGCTTAAATCCTGTGCGTAATCGTGTACGTAAAAATCTTAGCCTTTGTTCTTTTCAGTACGAATGCACATCGCACATTGAGTGAATCTCATCATAAGCGATCGGATAGTGCGGCGAAATCCCATCATGCATGTGCATCTGGTGGATGCGCCGGTGCCGAGCCGACTCCGTCTCCACCGCCTACTACTACTACATCGAACAAGTCGTTAAAACGCAGAAGGTAACAACAATGGGTGATTTCATTAATTGGCATTTGAGTGTGATGGTTTTATATGTAGCTTCATGCCAGTGCCAAAAATGATGGGCACGATAGCTGGATTACGAAAGAGTGCGCCTTCGAAAAGTCGCGCGCCGCCGCCCGCGCAAAACACGACAATGGAACGCTCCGAAGAACATAAGCGATACATCAGTGCCGGTAAGTGACGAATTTTGACAAAGTTTCCACCCCGGCACGCAATCATTTTGCATTTGTAGCGATTAATCGGAAAATTGATTTAAGTAACGAGCCGATTGCGAGATCGATCGCCGGCTACATGTCTCGAAACATAACTCATAATAAAATTGAATCCGTAAGTCCTGTACCTCCTTACCTTGCATGTGCACCTGTTGTTCCTCATCCCCTGTTGCAGATGAAATGGATTAAGGGCCCCAATACAAATTTTGGTTCGTGATGCAGAATCCAGAGTCGGTCGGTTTGCAAAACATAACAGTTTATTGATATCTTCATCTTATCCAGCTCATTGTAACAGAAATTGTTGCTACATAAATCAATCAAGAAATAATAAATGTATCCCCTATCTACTATCACTTAACACCCGTTTTGCTATCAATTATTTATCTAACTCTAATAACTTATGTTTTAATATAACTCGAAATCGTTGAAGTTATATTAATCACAGTGAAAAATTGATTAATACTACGTATTTTGGATTCATTGTTCATAATACCCTGTTTACATGATGAAATTCGTTAGAAAATATTCGAATTTGCCACAAAATACTCACGACATCACTCATGGGCAAGCATTTCGCAATACAAATGATTGTTTAAGTACAAACTTAAATCGAATTAAAACTTTGGCGTATGCGTTTAAAAAGGTACGGAGGGATGTTTTGGGGGCAATTCGCCGGCTTTCCGACGGCATAGTTGACTCCTCGACGTACCGCATTTATGGGATTTTGCTGGCTGAAAACGGAAAACGTGTTCAATACATTTTGTTTTGCACAAGCGCTTAATCGAGAATCATAGAAAGATCACGATCAGATTCACTCACAGAAATAACCATTTATCATTCTTAAATTGTAATTAGGCAATGGTAGGAGTTTTAGTATTAGAACCATTGAAACTATTGAAAGTTTTTAGTTCACTTACTTATCAGAATCTATATTCATTCTTACTACTCGAGTGTCAACCTACCCATCACCGCCGGTTTCGGGTGCCAGCTTGCGACAGAAAATATTTACAATCGAATCAGAAGAAATTAATTATTAGGCCTGGTATCACTCTGCTATACATACTCATTTCATGTCTTATGGCAATCTTAATACCAATCACGTTTGCCATAAAACATCAAATGTAATACAAGAAGCAAATAGAAAGCAGCTACGTTTTTATCCCAAATGGATTTGTTGGTGGTTGTCAATGAAAGAAATCCGCAGCGGTCATTGTTTCAAGTTTATTTTCACAAACAGCATGTTTTTCATATTACAATGTGTTTCCGTTTATATCAGCAACCACGAGGTCTGTTTTCCATGATTGTAAAAGCTTGATAACATTACAAAAGAAAATATGGACACTTTTTCTGAACACATTTGTGTAGTCTGAAGTTATATAGCATCAAGCATCTAGTATTAAAATTGTGTTTTCAGTTGTGTAGTAAATGCGGCACATTCTCCTACCATCCAGCAGATAAAATTTAATCGAAATGTGTATTCTGAATATGTATTTGAAAATACGAGTATTTATTTTTATATCGAAATTTTATATGATGAAGAAGAATTCATCGGCTTTTTGAACAAACATATGCACATAAATGGAGGAAAATAAAAGAATGCAGTATTTACAACACATAATTCCGTAATAATTCATTTAGTACACCAGGGCATTCTACGTGGTTTACATGGTGACGGGTGGTCATACTAAATGGTATTATTACGGTGTGAAAGCAACGAATTAGTGCCAAGGAAGATCTCTAGGATGTGAGATAGATCCCAATTTAATATACCTGGCTGTCTGTGAGACTGTTGTCGGTATGTTAGCCGAAGTGACCGAATTCCGGTGACTCTCGTTAGGTACTTGTGAGCCGTCACCTTTAAGGACAGCCACTTGTTTCCAAGATGTGATATTATTCACTATAAAAGACAAGATTCAATATAAATTGTAGGAAGTAGATTAGTTTTCAAATTACTTTTAAACATGCGCACGCAACCATCATCCCCGCTTGATGCAACCACGGTGCCCGTTACATTCCAGCACACACGCCAAACTGTGCTGCTGTGATCATCGAATTGACCGGCAGTTTGTATTTCTAGCCGAGACAAACCACTCTGCAGACTCACATTATCACTGAAAGAATAATATTAACATAAATTAATCATTCGGTATTGTTTTGATGATATTAATACTACCTAATTGGATTCAAATTGACAATCTTTAAATCTTTTGATGCTATAGCCAGAATATGAAAACTCCTGCCCAAATTCGGTGCAAATGCCAAGTCATGTACAGGCTCAGTTATATTGTTTAAAGTCTCTGTTTTGGTCCATCTCCTGCTATTCTCACTGTACTCAAATATCAATACTTTGCCCCCATTGGCTATGTTTGGATCATCACTGCCCACTGCTAACATTTGCGGATGCAATCTACAAGTAATTGACACAGATAATAAAGAACATTCATTTCAACTGTATTAATTTTACTTTGATAAAGTCGGATTCCAACTTAAGCAACTGCACGGTAATTTGCATTGAACTTCATGTTGTAAAGTCCACTGGCTAAGATTCATAACATCAGGAGCTTCATAGATGCGTATGACACCATCAGCAGAGCAGGTGGCCAATTGCAAACCCTGGCTTTTTGGTCCAAATTTGACGTCAGTCACTGAAGTTCGCGAGTCGACGAGATTTGTCCTCCGCACCCAGTGCCGGGTACCCCTCTCACCGGGGCCCGGTGTTTCTCCAACTAAATTGTTTATTTAAGCAGACTGCATAGTATCAGTCAATGGATATATGTATTACCTATTTCTTCCCATACAGCAGCTGTCCTATCAAATGAGCATGTTGCCAAAACCTGCCCAAATTCAGGATGTGCCCACGTTACTTTCCACACTGATCCACTATGCGCCTTCCAGCTCGAAGTGAGCGTCCACTTATCTTCAGCGTTTTGATCCCACACCTGTGAAACACCACGTAAATTATATTCGCGCATTTATGTACTATTTAAACAAATTACCTTAACAAATTGATCACTGGAGCATGTCGCCATGCGTTCGCCGTAGAAATCATATGCAACATCGTGAATCAAATCTTTGTGTTCTGCGTTTATTTCTTGCGCTTCAAACATTTCTTCTTTAGGATCTTTTGAGAATGAA
>JARJDR010007446.1:0-34346 GCA_030264135.1 Myllaena sp. GC000078 | reverse complement strand
CCCCTCCAATGCCCACCACTGCTCGACAGTGCTGCTCTAAGAGTTGTGGGCGTTGTCGGAAATAAAATGTGGATCTCGATGCCCCATAAGCGGGTTGCACTCTGATTTTACTCTGTGTTTGTCACCTATCAACTTGGCATCAACAGGATTGTTTATATTCCTTTATATCCGCAATTTAAAGTGTTATAATTGCTGGCCAAACAATCCATTCGGCACCCGGCAGTATGTCGCGTTCCGTGCGCGCCGAGACGCGTAGTCGCGCCAAAGATGATATCAAAAAAATTATGCAAGCCGTGGAAAAAGTTCGGCATTGGTAAGTTTTATTGATTTTCGTTTTTAATTACGCCTACTAATCTCTCATCGTCATTAGGGAGAAGAAATGGGTGACCATTGGAGATACAACAATGAAGATCTATAAATGGGTGCCAGTGGCCACTGGGGAAGTCAAGAAGCCCAAGAGAGAATCCTCAAATAAGGAGAATTTCAGGAAACAAATGGAATCATCCAACTCAAATTTCAGTATGGCTGAAGATTCAAACACATGTAAGTATTCAGCTGGTGCAGTAATAATAACTGTTGTTATTCAATTCTTAATTTTGCACAGGTTTTTCTACTGTCAGTGATTCCCAAGGCCCTACAGACTTCTCTTCCTCACACATGACTTTCTCAGAAGATTCCAATTCACATAGCAATGAATTGCCGGCGAAACGTTTAAGAACTGATTAATGTATGGACAAGTGTAAAGTATAAATTATTAATAAAGCTACAGATTACATTATTTCATAATTTTATTTCAATTTGAACAATTTGAAGAGTAATGGCATGTAGGCAACTATTCATCAAAACTTTTAGAGGATGAAGCACTTAGGTTCATTGCTTGGAATGATTGCAACATTGAGCTGTCTGACAGGTAAGACCTCCTATTCCTGGGTGATGAGATGTGTGACCCAACAGCAGTTGTAGAATTTTCTGTATGAATAATACAAATACATATATTTATACCTACTATTTTGTTTATAACTTACCTTGTTCCTTCAACTCATTGTAGAGCTTGGTAAATTCTTCCCATCCATTGGTTGCAACCTCAAACTTATTAATGTCTTTCTTAGTTTTTTCAGCTAGAGCTATCATATGTGGTATAAATGTAATATTATATTCATCTTGGGGTTTGTTATCAGATGACTTAATGTTTTTTGATATGGCCATGCACTGTCGTAAATCCTGCTGCGAGGAGGACGGCAAGTTTAGGTATTCCTTGGATTTGAAGACTTCATTTAATGCTTTGCATTTGTTTGATATCACTGTTATAGACTCAGTTATTTGGCGAACGGCGTTCATTTGTCGCACTAGTAACGATTTAAGATCTTTGTTTGTTTTGATTAATTCTTCATCAATTTTTTGCGATTCTTTTTCATGCTTTAGTTTGTAGGCTGCCTTCGCGTACAAATAATAGTCTTGGTATTTAGGCGCACTCATTTTCGGAAACTAATGAATGAAAAACACAATTGCTTGCAACGCTCGCAACAAATTACTGTGACTTGGTCTTCTTGTTTCACCACTTTCACCACTCACAATCAGCTTGCCGGTATTCCCTCTCTTTCCTCTATTCCTTTACGCCGGTTGCAAATGTCATTGTCGTATATACAAAGTATTTGGTAAAGTGATCATATCACGTGACTTATGTATCTGTCACCTCAGGGAAAATACAGGCTATTCTAATCATTTTGTAATTTGCCTTTTTAATGCTAATACAATTTGTAAATATTTTTAACAACTTGTAGGTGTTGTGCAGATTTGAATCAATTTTGTGTAGAAATTCACATATTCGTCCTTGGCAATCACGAAATCCTGATGATTATGCTTCGGATAGGGAAGGCGAAGCGAGCACGTACCGGCTGGTAATTGACTACGAGTTGCATCAACATTCTAACGATATCCAAGCGATTAATACAGCCCCATTAATATAGATATCATACTTCAAACGTACCTCTGGCGATGCAATGCGGTCATTTAGCGCCGAAATCAGCATCATCGGTGTGCGAATCGTCGTGATATTGTAACACGGTGGAATACTGGAATTATAATGTCGGATGTTGTCTGCGTCCTTATAGTATTTCATCGCGCAGAACCTCTTATAGGCGAGTTGGACATAGTGGGTAATAACGTTCATGCAAATCGAATCGCCACCACGCAACACTGTAACCGGAAGCGTCATCTACTTCAATATTATGAATGATGCTTTCCCCCGCACGCAACGCACCGGATTAAATTGCGGTCGATCAGGACCAAATATCAAGCCCATCAACCACATGTAAAATTCCATTTCTGCCTGATTTTTGAGAAATACGTTCTCTTTCACCATAAGGGATTGCGCCGAATTGCCAAGCACATAATAAACCCCAAAAATGTCAGCCAACAGTTTTATCAATGGCCAGACGGGGAAAAACGGGTATAAAATTGATTTCAAGTTTTTGGTTTGCGTGATGGGTGCTATGAGAAAACTTTGCTTGATGCACGTGTCGGCATGTTCCGGCATCCAAGAGGCGTAGATGAGATACACCGTTGTAGACATCGAAAACCCAATGACTTGGATCTTTTGCTTCTCGTTTTGCTCGTACACGAAGTTCACGATGGTTGGCATATCATAAATACCCATTTCATGCAGACTACCAATGAAGTGGGTCATTTTCTGCATCAGTTCTCTATTACTTACCTGACTTACCTGAAATCCCAATATGCCGCCTCCGTATAGTTTAGGGACACGTGGCCGAGGGAGTACGCCGTGCCGCGCAGATTGCACAGCCATACATCGAAACCGGCGCCCGCCAGGACGTACGCCATCGACAAGTTGCCCGACAACATCCACCCTTGGGCGTTCATGTAGATGCCATGGCAGAGCAGTATGCATTTGCTACCGGTTTTGCTATTATCGCTGTTTAGCAAGTGAAATATTTGTAGTATATAGCCGTCCGGTGTGGTCACGTTGTGACTTTGCAGGGAAAATCCGTGATTCCTCGCCAAGCTATTCTGCAAAGATAATTAATAATGGGGTGGGTGGGTGGGTTGAGAATGAGTCTAGTATGCGCGCTCACAATGTCGGAGTCTGCGTCCGAATTGTATGAGCAGGCTGGATTGGTGTTTTTGTCGGTGTTGTAGGCGGACCATGTATTGCACACGTTATTATTGACAGCATTAATGCCGTTTAACACCAATAACGCGGAGGTAATAAGTAATAAGGCTTGCGCCATGGTCGAAAAAGCAAGTACTAGTGGAAATTAACTGCGGTTTGAAGGTAATTCGTTTTACTTTGACAATGTTAGTGCGGCTAGGGCTCAACGTTTATATGTCTTTAGATAACGCCCACAAAAGGCCACCGGGCGATAATTTTAATATTATGTTAATGCAATTGTGCTAAGTTTCTCATTATTTTGAGTGATATTTAACGTATGTAGATTAGAAAAGTTGAGCAATGTCTATATATACACATATATTGTTGCTCAAACTCGGCTAAGTAGTCCTGTGAAGTAACAACATAGAATAAGGTAAAAGCGTTGAGAATAATGTTTCAAAACTTTATTTTTGCCGATAATAAATGATTTTTTCATTTCGATGATGTTTTTCACATTGTGATGATTAACACGTAATAATAATAATAATATTAATAGTATTAATAAGTGATATAGTCCATATATATATATATATTAATAACTACATGATTCTTTGCTTGCGCAGATAACGATTGATCGTGCTCGACATGCGTTCAAAAGAGGTTTCGTTCGCTTGGTAATCCTGAAGGGAGAGATATAGGTTTAGTAGGAGACAAGAATTTGGCGGTATTCACTCATTGTCAGCATCACACAGCATACACGTTTTTGTTTCGAGTGAGATCGTATAATTCGCGACAAATAATGATATATTTAGTTCATTGGTGGGTGGTAGTGAGGGGGCAGGATGCAAGCCAAGGAACAAAATGTCACCTCGAACTATAACTATTTCTTTGTGCTACGATTATTGTGGCATATCACAATTCTACTCTCAATACTGAGCTATTTTGTTCTTATATTTCATTCTTATTACTTGGCAAAGTGGAATTTCGAAACTTCGAAGCGAAGTTGATTACGTACTTCAATCTTACTTAGCATATATATATTATTATATCCTCTCATTTCTTTACTGAGCATTTATTAATTAGAAAAAACACCTAAATTTACTTAGCAGAGAATGCACATTGTCATCTAGCCATCCAGAGAAAACACCAACTGCACCAACGCCTTGTTTTGGCGGTGCCGTGTTGCCGGTTCATCCAAAGTCTTCAGATCCAAATGTGGCGCACACAGATCATTGCTCGATACACATCTATAGTTATAATAGCTACTCGTATAGCCATGCATCAGTTAGAAAGCAAAGCGCTTGTGATTATGTAGAGTGCACAACATAAAAGCCGACACTGGGATCTCAACACTTCGAACTTCGAATGCCGTTCGTTACATCGCGACGGCACTGTCAAAACGCTAATTGTCCGGTAACCTTGTCATGGAGAAGTCCGAAACTAAAGAATAGCAAAGAGCGTTTGAAGACAAAATGGGTATTAGTGAAGTTGAGGTCTATGACGAAAATATTTATTGCCTACAAAAATGTCGGGCCGACCTATGTGCTTAATTAGAGACTTGCGTTTTGTAACCCGTCTGAAACAGTGCGTTTTGCCTGTGCGTATGTATGTGTTTACGTAGCCTGCGAAACAGTAACAAAGTAACAAAGTAATTGCACATGTGATACGTGGTTGTTCGTTTTGCGCATTCCGTACATCCAATCGGCTAACTATATAATTTGCTTTTGCGATGGTATGTGGTATGCTTGGTGCGTTAAATTTGTTCGTCTTCTGCTACGATGCTCTGTCGATCGCGATTTAATTATGTTTGCATACAGTTTTGATTCGCTTGGCACTTTGGTAGATTCTAGAGTGTTTTGGCTTTATCAAGTAGATCGTTTATGAATTTCTGCAATAAACAATAACAAAATTCACACAAATCCATTATTACAGTCAACACTTTACCTTAACGTCACTTGGAGACTTTTTGGCATTTTTTAATAGGGCCTGTAATCAAGTAAAAATTGTATAAAAACACTTTTCTTCATTTCGGTAACGACAAAATTTACTTGTAAATGCCCCCGTCGTACTTCATCACTGTCCATGTCTAACAGCTCGTCAATGTCCACTTCGACCTCTTCGCTACTATCAACTTGCTGTGGAATTAAAATGATTGATTGAAATTTGAAAATGCATAACTTGGCGTTGATTTCTATTACCGCCTCGTAGAGCTTCTTCAGCTCTTCGTACAGCCACATCTCGACGGCGAGCCGCTTGCGTATCAAGCTCATCTGATGATTACCATACTTGGCTGTGAGAAACTTTTCGCGCCGCTCTTTGACTTCGCCCTTATCTTTGAAGTTCACATGCAGGCCGGCCTTGGACGGCGAGCGCTCTGCGCGCACGTCCGCCAGGATGCCGCCGGTTGCGCTCGTGCCGTTCGTGTATGCACCTGCTATACCGCAATCCATTGCTGCAACTAACCAACCAACCAACCGTGTGCTCGCGCTTAACAAAGATGTAATTGCTTTGTTCACAATGCGTGTGTGTGTTATTTTTTTTGCATAACAAAGGGTCAATAATTTTATTCCTCACCGAGGGGCATGGGCATGTTTATTGTTGTACAAAGTCATAGAATAGATAATGGAGTAGATATTTTGTAGTATTACTCATCATTTCATCAAAAACAAAGAAAATGTTTTTTGGAAGTGTTGAAAAGAAAGTGGCGGACTGACCAATAGTTTCGTATTTCATCACCTTAGCCGCAGAATTGAATAAACAATGGTTTATTTACTATTTTCATAATCATTATCTTATGTTTAAACTTCTAATCTTAAATAAATATTTAAGGAAGTGGTTTTCTCAATTACACCGACTTATGTCAATAACTATGCTCTTTTCGATATGTAGCGTAAACAAAAAGGTGTTAAAACTTTTTCAAAACTATTTCAAATTATTGACAGGCCCTAAACTCTACACATTCCTTCCCGGAAGACAATGGCTTCGCATAGAAAGTTTTTCCCACATACGCCATATAAATGTAATCGCACAGTGGTGCAATCCTAATGATGACTCAAGACGCAATCTCACGGAAGCTAAGAAATTAGCAAATACCGTGAGATTATTGCCGACGCATTAATAACTTCTTGGTTATGTCCCATTGAATGGGTCCGGCGCTTTGCTCGATCAGCTGTTGCATCCCGAGGAAATCAAGTTGAACAAAGAACGAACCTCTCACACGGCATAGGGTCGGTGTTTGCTTCCTTCGCGTTTATTTCTCGCGATCGTTCATTGACTGACTCCGGCAGCCTCACGCGACGCCTTTCTCGCTGACGATGAACCCGCCGCATAGATATTAATATTCATGCGTGTATAACATCCAACATCCAACAGCATTTGTAACGCACGACGCTAATACGTCACCTACGTCACCACTTTCGTTGCGCTCGCGGTATTAAAAATAGAAATCATTGTTTTGATGCGCCTGTGACTAATTATCTGATCGTATCGTATGCCCACATTCGATAACTTTGAAAGTTATCTACGCTAAGTTATCAGCTTGCCTTGTAACATATTAAATAATAATAAGTAGTTAAGTATGTAATTGTTTCGTACCTGTATGTTGCGAAATTCAAATAGGTAGATAGATGATATCCAATAGTTATATTATCCTCGTTGTCGGCATAAGTAGAAGTAGAACTGGCGCAAAGTCGATGCCAAATACTGTGCACGGTGCGGTATGATACGGTGTAATGATACGGGCACAAATCACGCACTTTGCCACGAAATTGATTGACGCACAACTCTTCTACTACGCGACGCGAGTATTCAACGAAATCGCCACATAAGTCAGCCAGTCATACTATGCGTATGCTTAATCTTACAATTAATGCCTCCATGACTAGCGTAGAACAGCTACGAGCAGCTAGCAGGCCGTGGCAGAAAGCGGCGAGCTATATTACGAAAATATATAGCAAACGAAGCACTCACGCCACAAAGTGCTGGGATGCAGAAGACTGCAGAGCAGTGGGGAGGGCTGGGTTTCGCTATGTACAGTTATTTGAAGAGAATGACCTGCTGTGTAATAATCACCGGCATTGTTTGCGCTAATTTTGTACTCGCGACGAGCATTGTGGTCATGAACGGGTTAACAAAGTTGCCTAGTTATATATCAGATAAAACTTAAAAACTTGGCGCAGAGTTAACATTAAACGGCGAATTTACAAAAATTGGCTTGTAGTTTATTGAATGAACTTAAATGTGAAAGTTTATGATGTTAAATTGTTGATTTTGATAATGACATATTTGAATTTAATACAACCGGTTATAGTGTGTTAACCGTTTAAGTTGACCGTGTAGAAAAAAATATAAGAACTGCTTAGAATTGAAAGTGTTGGGCAGGTTTTATCTTCAATTCTCTGAGGTCTTTTAAAACTATACAGTTTTAGTGAAGTTGTTGTTTGTTTATCCAAACCGAATTATTTTTGGTGCACCGTTCTGCTAACCGGTTGTAAACAATTGGTTGTCGTGTATTCAAAAGTTTTTTAGACAATAGTTAAGAAGCAAATAGTTATTTAATATTTTTGTAGATTAATGCATAATAATTGACAAAGTCGCGATTTTTATAATCATAATTTTGTTGATTTTATCATGGGTATTAACCGGTTAACAATTCGGAAGGTCCTCAACGGGTGGTCGCATTCCAGGAGGCAAGTGCGTTCCGTGTTCCGGTATTGATCGAATTCGAAGCAGAATACATGGCAAGAGTACAATTCCTACTTGTGATATACTTTACAGCTGATTCAGCACTAGGCAAGCACTTGTGCAAAGTTGCAAAAATTACCCTTCACGCAATTATTAATTAGTTAATTATTATTCAACATGTGCTGCAATAAACAACAGTGTGTGATAATTGTGTTGCTGCATTTGATAGCCATCTACGCGGAAGTCGTGCACGATGGCGCTAGACAGGATTACGCCGTGAAAAAACGTGGCGATGCCGATGTGCCGAAATGCATAAAAAAGTTTGACATACATAAGGATAAAATCATACGCACAACCGATTCGCGCGCAATGGGCGCAAAGTACTTGAATGAAATGGACCTCGATACGCGCGAAGAATGCTTGCGATTGTGTTGTGAAACGGAAAATTGCGATGTATTTGTTTACGAAGAAAAGGTGAACAAAAAGCCTGTAATTAGCAAAGTTAGCTTAATTATTCGCGTATTTTAGAATGCAGGTAGTTGTTATCTATTTCAATGCGGTCCACCGGAGGATTTCAAATGCAAATTTACGCATCATGTTAACTACACGTCGGCGATTAATCGGCATTTGCTGGATTTGGAGAGTCAAATCAAGTTGACCAAACCCGAACAGGAATTGACTAAATTGAGGTATTTAATAAATATTTACACAAGGCAAAGAATAATGCAATTGGTTCCATTAGAAACACGGTTGCAAGTCTTACCGGAAATAATGCGCCTACGATTGGACCGCAGTCGATGTCAAAACCGACAATATCACCCACCGTGAACAACAATCATGTTGAGAGTATTCACACCGAACCGGCGATGATCATTTCTGGTACTAATCTTAAATATATAACATCGAAAAGTTATAGAAAACCAAAGGAGTGTGTGTGTCAATTTTTAGAGAACAAATGTAGCATGAACCAATTTGAATGTCGCTCAACGAAAGAGTGTATAGCGATTTACAACGCTTGCGATGGAATCCCGCAATGTGCGGATGGCAGTGACGAAGGTCCTGATTTACTCTGTCCGGATAGGACTACTCTACCGCCCTTTGTTCCGCCTAAGAATCAAAAGAATCCACCTGAAAATGTTAGTACTTACTTAGCAAAGATATAATAAGTATCTACATACTTAGAACTTTGTTAATTTCATGCAGGTTGAAACAAAACAAACAAATTTAGTACCAACCAACTCGGAAGTATACAAACAACATGGATTAGAACAGAATGTGGCGAAAATGCCGCAGATTGAGAATCGCCCGGCGGATTTCCTGCGGCCGCCATTGAACCCAATGGCCGGCATGCAGCAATACGACGTGCAGCAATCGCAATATCCTTATTTATCGCCCGGTCAATCAAATTGGGGTCATTCCTATCAGCAGCACATGCAAGCGCAGAACGCCGAACAGTATCCAAATAGCATGCAAGGTAATCCAATTCGATCGATTTCAATGTTTATCAATGTTTTAACAAATTAATATCTTATATATTAAGATACTCATATTTTTAATCACAAAGGCAGTGGATTGCAACTCTCGGATAAAACCGACTCTAGGTATGGAGTAGTTATATTTAATTATTATTCAGAGTACTGAATATTGTTGTAATGTTATTGAAGGCAAGTGGATTATGGGCATGTGGGCGGGAATCAGCGTATTCCAAACTACAATCCTGTCGATGTTTACGGTCCGCAATTGCCTGAAAGTTATTGGGCTAATAATAAACCGGCAGGTATGCAAAAACATTGGATTTTAATACAATTTGCGCAATAAATTCCGATTTTAGAGTATCGCGGAAATGCAATGTATCCTAATAAGGACATGAATCCGATTGAAAATCCTTGGAAGCAAGGTATGTGCGTATAAACTTGATAAATTTGTTCTTATAAATTATTTTTATATATTTTGAAGCTTCTAAGAATGAAGCAAATAGAATGATTTACAACAAACCCGCACAGAGAGAAATGACACCAATCATGGATAATTCCGGTAAAAAAAATTTAATGTATATATAAATTTTATTTAAAAATATCGATTTAAGAAGTGATAGGACAACAAGAACAAGAAAAGGTGGCAAGTGATTTGAAAAATTCAAAATACATTGCGCCAAAGATTGCCGAAACTCAATACCCAGCAGCAAAGAATGAAAAACACGCTGAGCATGCGAATAAACACCCTGCTGAGCCAGAGAAATATATTACTCAATACAAAATTGAATTGGATGGCTTGGAGGATGTGGAAGATGGCATCACTGAAACTCCCAGCGGTGCAGTGATTTCCTTAACATTGGGTGAGATAACTTAGACGCTAATTTAAGTAATTTTGGTTGATTAACGCTGTTATTTAGGATTGATTCTCACCGCCTTCATGGGACTATTTATTGCATGTCGATTGCGAGTTGTTAAGCGACGTATCCGGCGAAATGGCAAATCGTACGCGCATGATGCCGATTATTTGGTTAATGGGATGTATCTGTGAATATTTTGAGTGCAAGCTGATGATGATGATGATGATAATGGTAATGATACGTTACATTATTTTCCAGAATATTGTTTGATAGATATTGCCGTATTACCGTAATGACGGAAAAATATCTTATTATACTTAATTATCTAGCCATACTTATTATTGTTGTACGATTATAAAATGTCTACACTTATTGCAATTACCATACTTATAATAATTAGTGCTGAATGATTGTTAAACGATATCAACATTGATAATTTTGTTCTGAGAGAAATACTTCTTTGTGCGGAGAATAAATTTAATGGACTTTTATATTATTTACTTCGATTTAGACGATTAAAATGAACGACTTGGGTACTTTGGTAGTAAACCGTAATAAGTAACTTAAGCTTAAATAACTCCATTTTCTTTCTGTAATATTCCCAAAAGGATTGATAGAGAAGAATTGCATTGGTGCAGAAATCGTCATAAGCATAATCATGAATCGGCGAATGGGAGATTAAATTTTTCTCCGCCTTCGACTTAAGTAACATGCGAGCGAAGATGACAAAGAACCATGCCATTGATTGGTGCTGCCACTACGATTTTACTTAACTCGGTGGCTTTACGAACTAGTCCTCCCATGCTCTCGGAATTTCTTACATAGCCTCAAATCCTGTTGATGTTTACCATTGGTTTCTCATATGAATCCGAAATTTAACTCAAAATGTTAAGTTTTCAACGGATTAGTGCCTTCCCGCGTTCAAGCAGGATATTATTATTAAAACACGCCAAGAAAATACACCTTCCGTTAAAAGACAGTGTGTTAAATAACGAGGAAAAGTTGCTGAAAAAATACGAGTCTTCTATTTACTACAGTGACTATCTGGAATGGAATCAACTGAGAGTGGGGTACAAGGAGAAGTTACGAGCAATTCAGCAATTCCAAAGAATAACACAGAAAAAGTTAGTGCAATCATACACTGAACCATTGCCGTTAATGCTGAAGTATATGGTTGAAACCCCAGTCAAAGAGAAGTGAGTCTTTACATCACTGTTTTGAGCTAAGCAGTGTAATGAATTTAATAAATTGTAGCAACCCTTCTGCAGCAGAGCTGGTGGATAAGAATATTATACAATTTCCATTCAAAGATAAAAATGCCGATATACAAAGTGTGGCTTATGCAAAGAATGACACCATTTGTAACATAGAAATGGAAGTCAAGCAACGAATGGAGTTGTTAAATGATGCAGACAAACATTGGAACTGGATGAATGACTATGAAAACTATCCTCAACCTCAAGAAGAAGGAGAAGAAGAAATTGCAGCAACTTCTGTTAATTATGGAACTCCAAATCCACGGATTCCGGCCAGTAATGTTCCATGTGGAGGCTGTGGTGCACTGTTACACTGTAGAGACTCAACAATTCCCGGTTATATTCCCTCCGAGATTTTTGTCCCTCACAAATCCCATGGAGGTGTTAAGTTGGAGGGTATAAAATGTCAGCGATGCCACTTTCTGGAGAATTATAATATGGCACTGCAAGTCCGCGTGTCCGCCGAGGACTATCCGAATGTCTTGAAAACCATTGGCGCCAAGGAGAAGGCTCTTGTTATTTTATTAATAGATTTATTAGATTACCCTTGCTCAATATGGCCAGGCATCATAGACTTGATAGGGCACAAGAAGCCTATCGTAGTGGTAGGAAACAAAATTGACTTGATTCCATATGATGGCAAAGGGTTTGTGCACAGAATCAAAAACAATATGATTCAATCTCTGAAGGAAGAAGGTCTTGGTATGGCTAACATAAAATACGTCTCACTGATCTCTTCCAAAACCGGTTTTGGGGTTGAAGAATTGATTACGAAATTGCAAAAATTATGGCGATACAATGGGGATGTTTACATTGTGGGTTGTACAAATGTAGGCAAATCTACATTATTTAATTTACTCTTGCAATCGGATTACTGCAAACAGGCTGCTGAGGATTTGCTTCAGAGGGCAACAACTAGTCCCTGGCCGGGTACTACTTTAAATCTCTTAAAATTCCCAATTTTGCGTCCGACTGGTTGGCGATTATTCACGCGTGCGAAAAGACTGAATTCCGCGCGAAATTTAAAAGCGCAAGAAAATGAACTACTTCAGGTAAACACTTCAGGAAATACAAAAGTCCCATCGATGATTGGCCATGTAGACAGAACGTATTCAAACAAAGCGGCTGTTGATGATGAGAACACCAGCGATTTGTACGCGATGAGTTTACGGAGTGGCGGTGGTCGGTACGAAAATGAGGTGGGTCTTGATATGCGTGATCCGCGATTCGCGCTGTGTAAATGGTGTTACGATACACCCGGTGTTGTCCAACCGGAACAAATCGTTCATATTTTTACCACCGACGAATTGGTGAAGATGTTCCCAAAGAAAACCATTATCCCGCGCACGTTTATTTTGGAACCGGGCAGTACAATATTTATCGCGGGTATAGCGCGTTTGGATTATTGTGAAGGCGCCGGGAAATATCTCTTTACTGTTTTCGCGTCCGATGAGTTGCCAGTCACAATATGCAAAACAGACGCGGCAGAAGATATCTACGCGGAATTGTTAAGATCCGAGGCGTTTGTGGTGCCAATAAACAATGAAGAAAGATTGAAATCTTGGCGGGGTTTAGAAGCATCCAAGAATTTCACAGTCACGGGCATTGATCGTAGAACATCTGGTGCTGACTTGGTTTTATCTAATGCGGGCTGGATTGCTATCACTCCCAACACGGGTGAAAAGTGTGTGGTAAAGGGTTGGACTCCGGAGCATAGAGGTATTTACCTAAGAAATAGTTTGTTACCTTTTGCTGTAAGGATGCGGGGTAAGAAAATACGTGGCGGTTGCGATTATATTAATAAACCAATTTAATTTGTGCAAATAAAACTCGAATTTGATAAGTATCAATTTTTAATTGTTTGATTAGCCGAAAGAATTCATGAGAAATTTCCAATCGATTCAGTTCGAGCAACAATATGATGATGATGGTCATGATGAGAAGCGCATCAGAGAGAAGAAGCACCTGCGCGAAGAAGTGGCACTCTCCCACCCGCGCAGACCATTTCTCTTTTTTTAAGTTTTATCGCGTTTGCCGGCGCGCAGCTAAGTTTCTATTAGCCGTAAACAGTTGCGTGTCGGTAACAGCGAGCAACGCATTGGCAGCTGCACTTTGCGCGTGTTGAACGCACGCGCCCAGGCATCTATCAGCAACTTAGTGAGCGAGCATTAAGTGTATATTGCGTGATTAGTGCTTGAAGTGTGAGTGGCTTGTCTTCATTGCATGGTGAAGAAGTTTACTCGCAATTTGATTCGTTAAACGTTTAAAACGGAATTTTAAAAGGTAATTAATTACATTGGTATATTTCTATATAGTTATAATTATTGTTATGTTTTATTTATGAAAATTTTGTGTTTAAACTTTGAAACAGTGAAAGAAGTGTTATAATTATCTATAAATAAAATAATATGACATTGGGTTTTTCAAAAATGTAATTCCGTTTATGACCTGTTGGTGAAACATGCAGTCATTAGGCGTTGTAGAAATAATTAGCCAAAAACGTTTCTAATGCCTTTCATGGCATAATCGTCACTAACGACCAACAGTTTTTCGTGGTGATTGCGGCGCTAATAACCATGTTCATTTTTCCTATCAGTCAATTAATATTTCAACAGACGAAGAATTTGTGAATAAATAATAAGACATTATATTTGCACCTGTCGTTTGCCTGGCAGCAAGAAAGCAAATAGTTATAGAGTTATGCGTATTAAATAATTAGTATTGGTCACTTCCTATTTTCTTTGTGTAGTCTTAATGTTTTGTAATTTTTCATCGGTTTCCATATTTAGAATGCAGGACGTGTGCGACATATTATGATTCAGATTTGATTATATAAACAACAACACAGTTAGGTAGTTTGTAGGTACTTTATATTCTTATCACATCATGAACAAAACAGTGGGAATGATACGAAAAGAGAAAAGAAATGACCACGTCCACGCAACTTGACATACTTTTGATTACGTATTATCGAATTATCGAAGTTTTAATATCACGTGTGGATAATTATCTCCAGTGCCATTGGGCAAACACATTAAGTTGAATCGTATAATGTTCCGAACTTTGAAGATTCTAATTATTACATTTCAATTTCAACCGTTTATGAAGAATATTTGCTGTTTATCATAAGAAGAAATATGTCTATTTGACACGTTATTACTACATATCTGTAATTATAATTTATTTTAATCGCATATATTATGTCAATTTTTAGTCACCTTGAAATGCTCATCAAGATTCGTTAGATTCGATTCAGTACGAGAGCGTAGAGCACTCGTCCAATGCGATTTTAATGATATGCAGCGGCGAAATGTGTGTCGCGCACATTTTCTACGTTCATTTACGTTTACAATAACTTCAAGAAGCACACTTATGTAAGAATGCAAACAGCGCTTACGTAAAGACAAAGATGTAGAATAAGAATACTTGATGTCTTTATAAAATTTCAAAACTAATTCGATCTCTGCGTGTCAACAACAAAGTCAAATTGCGGTAAAACGCATTATTAAACGCGTCCCCGTAACCGATATATCAATATTTACCTATATGAACGTAGCTTTTGCTTAATCTATATTTAATATGAATTACTCATTGCTTCTAGGCTGCAGATTAACCATAATTTAACTTACGATCCAAAATATTGATTTAGTTCACGAGTATAATAAATATTATTGATTTCCACACAAACTACTCGAAGGATTTTTAGCCGAATGATATATTACATAATTCGCATAAATTACACATTCGGATTAACATATTTACATTTAAATTATCATTTCTTATAGAATAATTATTGATATGCTACGTACTGGTTGTACTGCTGGTGAACCGGTGAAGAAACGTAGCAAACGCGGAACTGAAATGCATTTGCGCACCTAGCATATCCCATCATCGACCATTCACTCGCCAAACACATCCATCAACAAAATCGTTGCTGGAAATTTATATTGAAAAGCAATAAACTACGTAATTGACGTTGTAAAGCACTGCAAGTAGACAAGCAACCAAACTGGCCAATGCGAAACTGAAGTGAAATGCAATCGGAATGTACCATAATCATATTCGATTCTCGTCGAGCAGCAGCATAATTAGATCGTGCGTTCAGATATAACACTAATTAATATCGACATTAAATATTAAATTATCGCGCTTCAAATAATGCGGCGCACGCACACTCTTCGCGCTTCGGACATACGAAAATGGCTATGCAATAAAAAGTGAAAAGAAAGTTCTTGTAATGATATAGGTTTACCCGACGTGTGATTAAAATAACACGCATGTTAATTCCGAATTAATAACAAATAAAACAAAACTAGAAAAGTGTGAAGAAAACATGTACGGGTACATCCAAGGAAACCACTAACCACTATGTATTGTAGATTCCATCTTAGGATGCCCACAGCGGCGCCGGACGATCTCTATTGGAACCCGATGGATCTCGACAGCGACGAGTCGATGCCGTACCCGAGCAAGCAGTACATCGATCCATGGGACCTGGAGAACTACGCCTACATCCGCAAGCATCTGGACTCGGTGGACCTCAGCTCGGATCCGAGCAGCTTGGGCGAAGCGATGGAGACGTCGGCGTTCTACTACATTCCTGCCAAGCCGCTGCCGATGAAGGACGAGGAGAGTATTTATTATCAGCGGACAAGTTCCCAGCAGCCGCCACCATCGCAAGCATTGGAAAAGATCTATGATACATCGATTGTGGATCATGGATCGATCGTATCGAATCGCTACCATCAAGATGCTGAATACTATTATACCATGCAGCGTGCACCTCGAATGATGGCTGCTACTGGCCGATACGACACGATTAATCGACAGCAACGCGGTAATGGCGGTAATTATTCGGGTGTCGACGAGGTGACGAGACGCTCCACGCGTCGCCATTCGCATGCGGGTGCCGGGTCGATCTACGGCACCGGTGGGGCCGGAGCGCCGCTTTCCTTGCAGATGCCCGCGCAGTACGGCACCTACACGAAGAGGAGTCATCGCATGGGGCAACTGCCGCAGCACGTGCCGCAAACACGCCGCACTATGGCTGAGGATGTGTATGATGTCTACGATTATGAACCAACCGGTAAACATACTTACTTTCTTCTTCGGTTTGGGAATTTTATTTTGATTTGCAAAATAGCATTACTTACTATTATCTTTCATATTTATAAATGAAATAATTCTACTTAAGTCTACCTATGTTCACCGGATGGAAAGTGAGACTTTCCACTTCACTTGCGGTGCGGTACTTTCTGTTTCGTTAATTTTATGATTTGGTCGAGTATATATTTGCATTCTGCCATCCGCGGGGCCTACTTCACTACTTAATCATACAAGAGGTGATCACTCACGCATGGCCACAGCCCGATACTATGTAATTGGGAAAATGTGGAAAGCGAATTGAAAACGTGCGCGCCAGCAGCAGCAATAATCGTTATTATTGATTAGTTCTCTATACTCTATATTTTACCATACTACTTGGCAGAAATTGGGTTAAAAGTGATATTTGCAAAGTATAGTAATAATTAATCATTCAAATACTTATTGGATTTGAGAATGGCTGAAAGCCAAGGTGATTACCATAAAAACTTGGCCGAAACATTGAAAATAAAGGAGATGCAAATGAATTCATCGACGCGTCGTCTCGACAGCTGTCATGCAGATGGTTCTTGTGCTCCACTAACTTCATTGCTTATTCTTATTAGTATCCGTTGCCTTTTATCATTTAAATGAGTTGCACAAGGACGTTGCTTGATGGAATGTTAATCAAACATTCTTGAAAGATTCAGTCGGTTTTGATTTTGTCTTATACAGCACGTAATTAACGATATTGCGTTGCTAAATATAACATGAGACAGAGAGAAAGAGCATTAGAAGTACTTGAGGAAATGCCGGAAACTTGTCTTTGATTACGCAATGCATGTAAATTCATAGATCTAGAGTAGTTTGTAGTACAGTTTCCCATGTTGGAAGTAAATCAGACCGTCAAACGTAACTGCTAACTGCGCATATGGAAACAAATTCCCGGCACGTTTGCAACTTGTTGATTTGCGTGCGGAAATGTCCGAATGAGTTAGACTTAGATTTAGATTGTTAACAGCGGCGCTGAACCGAAATGCAGATTATGTGCGCGAGCACACGCCTTCTAAATCACCTGCTGCTAAACTTGCAAAGAATCTACAAACAGATCCAGCACGAGAGAGAAACGATTGCAATGAGATAATTGGTGTACTCGTATGTATTACAATCGGTGGGTGAACAGTTACGTTTGCTGTGTGCACGCACATACTCTATATACTTTGTATGTAAATTCACATACAAGTCTTTAAGGCTTACGTATTATATTGTAAGTAGTTAAGTCACGTGGTAGATTTACGAGAATGCACGTTTGCAACGCGGTTTTTATGGTTGTGAATGTGCAGAAACGAGGAATAAGACATTTAGTACAAACAAAACACTTAATTAACTCTATAATAGCTATTATTCTTATTTAGTCGTAGCCTGAACCGTATAATAGGTACGTACGTGTTGGATTTTTCGCGCCTCGCGTGAACAATGATAACTTGCATCCGAATTTTTCTACGAGTATGTATGATATCTGATATACCCAAGAAACTCAAGAGAGTAGAGTATTGTTTCCATTCATTGCTGTTGTTATTCTCTGGACCGATTTTCTCACGTTTTTTTTTTGTTGATATATTTTTATGAATGTATCTTCATTAGCCGACATGAACATTGAATCACACGTAATTTATATTTACGGCTATTACATACAGTATTTAACAATAAGTTGATCATTCATTTGTCGTTTCCAGTAGGTAAAAGTATTAGGCACTTGTCTATTATGATTACTTATAAAAGTTAGCCAACCGCCTTCCTTTTACAATGAGGACCACCCGATGAGCATCATTACATTGATATGAAAGCGTAATGACTGGTAACGCATGCGCCATTGTTTTTCGTTGAGTCGTTAGTACGAAAACTTTTTCTTTCGTTTTTGATGTAATACATCTTACCATTTTCGCATAACAGCAAATATTGTTGTTAGTTTAGAGGATATATTTACAACATGTACTACTACGTTTAGACACGCGTATTTAAAATAATATTTAGGTAAAACTGCACCAACGCAATTACCTTTGTGCATTTCAATGAAATTTACCGTGGGCGGGAGGGCGGCGGTGGGCAATTAGAAGAACAAAGACAATCACCTTGCCATCTTCCTGTGTGTGCCCAATTCGTGTTTAAACTTTTTATAATCGTTGCGTACATCTGCTAACATTGCTTATCTGCTTGATTTGCATGTATTATCTTTTCACAAATACAAAATTACTACTAATTGCAATAAATTACAATATTATGTATCAATTTATTGATATATTGGCTGATCTTACAAATAATGATAATATATATGCATATTAAAGTAAAGTCTAATCAGATTCTTGAAATATCATATTTTTAAACAATACTTACTATAAGTAATCGAAACAGAATCGAGTTCAGGTAATAACGTACGAGTATGTAGGAAGTGGCACATCCGCACGCGCATTGCACACAATATATTGCCATAATTGGCGGTGGTCGTCGATCGACGTGCAACATTCGACCGCGCACGCGCGCAATTAAGTCAAGACCAAGCCACAAAGACGATTCTATGATACTCCGTGCAGTTAAAGAATGCAGAGAAGCAGAAAAGGATGCGATAGAGATGTCCTATGCGCATGGATCTCAAATAATTATGCATCCTACACGACGGTATTGCACATAATATATGCAGTGGTTTTCAGCGCCTTATTCATAAACCTACCTCACCATTTATTAGATTGTAGCTATTATCATAATTAGCAGTTGTTTGAAATTACATTCATCCGCATCGTATAAAAGTAGTACTCAAATAACATTAAAAATCTTATACTTCTTACAATTTTGCGATTATTCAATTGGTACTTATTAAAATTATTGTTGTTTATCATCAATAATAATGTCATTGCATTTATGATGCATTTTAGTTCGTTAATTAAGTGAAAACTGCATCAATCCAAAACATTAGTTTATCGTTAATATTGTTGTACGCGTATTTGCGCTTGCAACGAACCGGCAAAACGTACGCAAGCCATCGTGTGCAGCATGCGATTTTCCAATGCATTATTTGCTATCTGTTACATTTGTTATACATTGTTGGTTATTATTGTACGAAAGTGCAGCGTGAGCGATAAATGGATGAGATTCGAGCGCGAGTGTTCGATGCATAGCAAATATGCACCAATAATTCTCGTATTCCACTTTTCTATTCTATATCTTTCTATATAAAATTAATAATAATATTATAGTGCCTAGAAACAACCACATATTAATATAATTACGATCAATTATCAACCCATACTGCATTTTACTTTAATTGCGGCTCCAACTCCAGCAACGCGCGTTATTCACATTGAAAAGTATGGCAATTACTGATTACCTTCAACGTATGTACGCACTGCGCAAAAATTGTGGTAATTAAAATTCCGTTTTTATAGCAGACGCATATCAACCAACGGATATGCCATGTAAATTTCAACAATATCACAATCAAGAATAAACAAAACCAGTGGCGATTGACGATCAGATAGATTACAAGTGAAGAAAATTATTTATGGGTACAATTTTGTACTCTGTTGTATAATTAATTACATGCGTTGCGAATTGGTAAACATGGTAAACATGTTGCAAGACGACTTTGATTTTTAATGCCGCTAAAATGTTTGGAATGTTTAGAATGCTATTTCAAGCATACATAATATTAATTTCTCATTTACTTCTTGCCATTTCAAACGAAAATTAAATTCACTACACGTAATTAATTACAATTATAATACAACATTGGTTTTATTAAAAACTGCGTTTAATTCAAAGTAGAGAATTTAAAGTGACGGCGAACAAATGAGCATAAAATCGTTGCCTGCGTGATTGCGATTACAATGTAAATCGTAAACGACCAATTGAAATGGATAGAAATCCAACGGGCAATAAAAATAAATGAAGAGGCGCCGAAATTCTTAATACATACTTGGCAAAAGAAAGTGAAAACGAAAACATAATGAAAATAAGAACGACTTTAACGAGTTGTTAATTTGTATTTCACTTGTTGTTTGTTGTTGACTGCGCTTGCAAATAGCAATGAATAGAAAATTAGTGAGGAACTTTAATGAAATTTAATGGAAATCAATAAATTTTTATATATAAATCATTTTGCATCACTTGGTTACATAAGCAACAATTGTGCTTTAAGCCTGTTGACTCAAAACCGGTTGGCATAAACCTAAATTTTAAACTTATAAATAGACAACGAATAGCATGATGCATGATGATAATTACTTTCGCTACTTGGAATTTTGACAATTTACCTACTTAGCGGCTCCACCTTTCGCATGCTAAAGATGAAAACAGTGTCCTCCTTACATGCCCACATCCCACATTCATAAATCTTACTAAAATGGAGATAAATGCATATAATACTGGCGAGTTGAGACATATTATCTTTTCATATGCATTCGACACAGTTTCTATTTCTCCGCGTAAACCATGTAATTATCTAAGCTTCTTCAAGATTCTTTAAACGTTTTAAATCGCATTAGCGTCGTTCTTAAGGTTCTTAAGCATTGAAATTCGAATTAACGCTCGCGAAACGAGTATGAGTTGAGTTTGGAATCTTGCAATAAATGCATTATAGCAACTTTAAGTACAACATGATCGGAGGAGGACCACTTTCCATCTGGTCACACTTCTTTTTTGTACGACCGTGGAATTTTACAATTGCGAATTCATTATTTATCTCTAAAAGAAACCTGCCGCTAGTTGTCTCCCCTAAACAAAATCGATGTAAAAGCGAACGAGTAAAAGTTGATTGATTTGCGACCAAACGACCAAGTTAGATTTGATATCAAACTTGAATTCGAACTACTTTACTGCCATTGACGTATTTTCATTAACTTATCGCTGGCTTAGTTGAATACTAATTGACCCATTCAAACAATCGTTGCACGTCAAGTTTAATTATTATTCCACTAGACGTCGTTTAAAATCACATTGATTATTACATAGCCAAGAAAAGAAATGCTACAATGCAACAATTAGCGCGCGAGGCGCGATGCTTCTAACAATGGCAAACGGATGAGGGGAATGAATGAAAGAGCCGCAGTAAATGAGTCGGTTAAGTGTTTACTATTATGGTCATTAAGCCGATTTTGTTCGTATTTTTCATCTCGTAATGCGAAATGTGAAATGTAAAATGTGAAATGGTTCAGTTAATGGCCGGTGAAGTGAAATGCTTCTAAACGTTACGCTTAAACGAATATGCTTACGATTATTTTTGTCATATCCATGTTTTTATTCGAAATCTTTTTCATATTATATAGATAAGTACATAGCCAATCAGCAATTATATAAAAGCAGTCTAATTACGCGCGTTCGAAACGAATGGCAAGCGCTGCGACGATTACATTGGACGCAAAGAATCACAGGAGTTTCTAGCAATTACCTTTATACTACACGACGATCGAGGAGAGATTTTTCCGTGTTATTAAAGCATCTAATTTTGCATATCATAATAATATAGGTACGTCATTCAATTCGTAACACAATTCACCATTTACAGTAGACCCGTGCGGGTCGCGAGTATAACTTTTTTTTAAGTATGTGCCAACAAGCACCTCGTCTACGTTTACAATAAATAATTACTTGGTACTTGGAATTGTTTCGTGAATGTTATTAAACCAATAGAAATTGTTCCAGTATTACTTTAACATTTTAATTGTTATTACATTTCTGTAAGTAAATGAAAGTAATAGCATTATTATGATTGTTATGACCAGATATGGATTTGTATGGTATTCCCGAGAATAGCACAATGCAAATCTACGAAAAGAACAAAACGCTGCGCCGCTACCAAGGCAACAAGAATGATGGGCCGGTGGCAAAGATGGCCAAGTCGCGCAGTCACAGTTTTTCTGTTGGCGATTATGAGTACGCTACTTATTTAACACTAACAAAAGTAACAAATTGTAAGTAAGCGATGTTGCGTTATATAGATATGATCCGTACAAATTGCACCAACCGATCTACACGGAAGATCCGTACGTGCGATCGGACTTCTATGATTCGACCGGCTCGTCGCCGATCTACGACGATGTGCGTGGCACGATGCTTGCGCATCAGCGACCCAAACCCCGTCACTTCAAACTGAGCAATTACGGCCATCTGAAGATCGACTATTCTTTCAGTTGGAATAATCTCAACAAATACATCTATAATTAAGACACACTTTCAGGATTCAATTTAACAAAATAATCTATGAGTTATGTAAATTATATACAAGAGTAATTTTAATTTGTTTTTATCACTCTTAATTTTAAACATTTTACGATATTTACAGTAGGTAATGTTAATTTTGGTCTAAAATTGAACTTTTATCTTGTTTTTGTTGCTATAAAATGACTGTACTGATTTTATTTGTAGTTAATAAATAATTAGTTAATTATAGCAAGAAGTACAGAGAGTGGTAAGAGAGGTAAGTATGGTAGGTTTTATTTTTGGTGCTATAGTTGAATATACACTTGTCTTTTAGCGGAAAGTTTGCACCCACTTCCGGTTGTCGGCCTTCTTACGCAGCAGTCGCTGCATCTCGCGACGCATATAATCTCTCAGCTTATCAAACACCTGCACATGGCTGCATTCCGCCTGCCTGGCCGATTCCCTCATCGCCGCATGCATTTCGGATGCAACCTTATCCTGTTTATCAACCGCATTGCGGTCCTCGGAGAAGTCGTTCATTCTCTCCTCGGACTCTTCGCCCACGTCCGGGATAAGAATACGAAACTTTGCCAAACAGAACTCGTGAAACTTTTTGTTCAGCTCCTCCTGAAACTTGGCGCGATGCTCCAAATTCAGCCGCATCTCGGTCTGCAGCTTGAGCAGTTTTTCCTTCTGTTCGGTAACATTCCGATCGGCAGTCCTCGACAACTCTCTGCAGTGCGTCTGAAAATCTTGTAATTCCTCCGACGTTTGCGCATTTGAGTCCATTTCTTTAATCATCACCGCCTAAAGTAAATAGAAACAAGCAAAAAAGCAACCAATTGGAAAAATAGCCGTGATAAGGAAAGATTTACTCGGTCTAATTCACGTTTGCGCAACTTTGCAATATTCTGCAGCTCATCCAACATGTGCACCTCCTTGTTGTAGCTCTTGGTAAAGTTCTCCAGCTCAACATCAAAGTTTTTGATATTCAACTTGAGCTCTTCATACCTGCCGCCATGTTCGTTCGAGTACAAATTCCAGGCGGTCGTGAAGCTGGGCACATAATCAGGCGGCTCCATAGCTTCCATCGAATCGCGTTTTATACCGTCGTACGACGAACGCGCACGTCCTTTGCGCCCCAACTTGGCCGGTTTGGACTGCAGCGAGTGGAAGCTGATGTTGTCGCGCTTATCACCCGGGGAGCTCTTGATATCCCCACGACTATGCGAGACCATCTTCGAGCTGGTTTTCTTCGCCACCTCCTGCGACCCAGAGGCGCGCCGACCTTTACCTACTTTACCCGTTGAGCCAGTGCTACCATGCGCACGTCCCGTCAACTTCCCACGCCCAACCGAACCCGTTGCTGATCCCTGCGCCGAACCACCAGAACCATTTGCATCAAAGGTCGTGCGTACAACCTTTTGCTCGCCCCCTTGCTCAATCATGTAGTTCACGCGAGTCGTCAACTCCTGATGCGTACCATACAGCTTCTGATACACATTCCGAATGACCTTCATCAGCAGCACCGTGTCGGTGGTGCTCAGCAGCACCAGCTCATGCGCTTTACCCTCGAGGTAATCCATCGCCATGAGTTGAATATATTCGAAACGCTCGTCGGAGAGATTATAGGACATATCTTCGTTACAGAGCATAGCATTGAGGTCCATCTCCTTTTTGAGCGCTTTCAACTCGTCGCTAACGACCTGGTACTGCACATCGATGCTCGTCTCGAGGAAGCGCGACAGTTTCTTGGGGACCATACCTTTAAAAGCGCACGCTAAACGCATGAGGGAGGTGGTAATCTTGAGATCTTCATGGTTAACGCGCACGTGGCAGATGACACGTATCAGACTGTGCGAGTTGAGCACCTTCCGCAGGTAGTGGATGTTAATGCAAAGACGCTGCTTCAACTCGGCGGTCTTCGAGTAGTTTTCGTTGATGACGAGAATCAGTTGTTCGATTTGCGATTTGGCGAGATTACCGTTGCCCACCTCGTAGCCGTTCTTATGCGCGCAGGACGCATTGCCAATGGTGTCGATGCCGGCCATATCAAGCACATGCAACTAACCGACTAACAATTAGTCAAAGGATGCTCAATTAGCGTAATGAACTTACGGTCCCTTCCGAAACAGCAGTATTATGCCCTTTGGTGTAAATGTAAAACGTTGCAATGTAATTCGTCATGTTCGACCTGTAATCATCCCGCATACGCACCGTCTTGCGGGCCTCAGCTGTAAAAAGCAACTTTAAACCATGATACAAACTGTGCACTTTGGTCGCTCGAATCTGCTGGTAGTTGTTCATGTCAAACAACGTCTCGTTCTCCGAGAGCAAATCCCGTAGGTTGTTGCGATTCGTTTCGACGCATTGCAACTTGATGCAGATCTTAAACTTGTCAGTGAGTTGTTTTTTGAGGTGAAATAGGCGCTCCATGATACGCGGCAGTAGTCCACGATCCTCATAAATGTTTTCCAAGCCGGTGGTGGTCAATGTTTTACCGCTGCCCGTTTGACCGTACGACATGATCATCGCATTGTTGCCGTAGATCAGGCGATCGAATAGTCCGTCGCCGGTGACCGTGTCGAAGATGTACTCCTGCCGCACATTGCTGAAGATGCCGTTCGTTTCGAAGAGAAAGTAGTTGGGCACTGGGTTGTCCTTGCCTTTGGCGAAGTCCTGCCAGCAGCGCACGTAGACGTTTTTTGCGTCATCGAGCACTTTGAAGTCGGATTGATTCGGGTTCATCTCTTTCTGTGGCAGAACGCGCACGTAGACCTCCGTGTTGGAGCGCATCACAAGCGATCCAAGGGATGCCATCGTGTCTTTGGCGAAGTCTTTTAGATAGTTTTATCAAAAGGCGAACATTGTTGAAAATGCAGTGAGTCTCATTGATTAATTATTTGCTGAGTGAAAACTAAAGGGAATTGTATATAAGGTGCTTGACATTTGACAAAATAAGCAGTATTACTTGATTTATTCGTCAGTTAGCAAAAGTTTCAAACACACAGGATAAAAAAGAGCGATTGAATAATTTTATTATCTTTATTTGCAACGTGACATTGTGGTTAATTGATAAAATTTGAATTTACCGGAAGTGAGAAGTTTTTGAAGAAAAATTTAACACTCGGAAGTTTGGCAACAGCGCCGCTGTGAACGTGCATGAAGAGGACGAGCGGAGCGCGCCAGTCTTCAACACAACGGCTGCCGGTGCAAACGTGCTTTTGTTCAGCATGTGGTTCAGCCGTCGTCTTATCTCTGCGCCGCCGGCTCGGTTTGATTCTGATTCGCGTGTGATGTGGTGTGAAGTGCAATCGCGGTCTTTGTGCAACATTCATGTGCGGCACCGGGAGTCACCACCAATGGTAAATAAATTGCGCTTGCCCTTTTATTGCATCGCCGTAGTCCGCCGACCGCAACGACGACGGCGTGTTCTACACCAGACAATATGGCGGTTGCAGGTTTTGCACTTTTTCACTGCCTTTGCTATCGGCCAACACAATCTGTATCTGTCTCTCGCGCGCTTCACATGCTAAATGCCTCCTTGCATTGCAATTCCACAGCAGGGGAGATTGATATTATCGATAGCGATTGGAATTCCGCGCATAGTTGTGATATCGACAATATTTCTGTGGTCATGTGAATTGTCCATCGGTGTTGTATTTGCAGCGGTATTTCGCTGAATTGCAGCGATGACGGTGACTCATCCAGAATCATGCAAAGACTGGTTTGTTGTTAGGTGGGCTGAAGCACGGATGCTCATTGCATCAACGCACTGTTTACTTCTTTTCATGTTTGTTTACATTCTGTTTACTTATTGAAATCGCTTGAATGTTGGCCGTGTATATATCAAACACGATCGTTTCTATGCAGTGGTTAATGTAATGTTTATTTTGATTGTTTCAGGATGAGGAAGAAACGGAAGACACAGAATCATCGCATCGGTTTTCAAGAGATCCTGCGGTAAGTCGATGTACATGCGTATCTCTCTTGCGTTTAGTTGCTCATTAGGTAGATTTTGCGCGATATATTTATTGAAACGACAATGTACATCTTTGCAGAGATTTCTCATTGTTTTTATCTGTGTATTTATTTGGATCAAGTTGCAATCGCGACCATTTGTGGAATTCGCGTTCTGAAAGACGGATGTTTCTTAGTTTTTCGACTGCTCGACACAACTCTCAGGTCGTGTTTAGGTTTGGATATTATCATTCGCGAAAGTCAAAGGATATTCTGCCAAGTAAACAAGAATTAGAGGAAAGATTCAATTTATTCTCGATGAGGATATATTAATATAAAATGCAATTAAAACAAAATCTTCAAATGTTTGTAACCACTTTCATGCACTGCTTTGGATATCACTTTATTTCAAGTAAATTTTCACTGGGGGTTAAAATACTATCGTATTTATACCAATAGAATAGGCAAATGTTCAGGAAGCTCATTTGCGTTCCATGCTTTCATCAAAGTGACACTTTCTGATTGCTATTGTGAAATGGGCATTCATTTAATATATAGTCACTATATTAATAATTGGAATAATAATTATAATAATAATAATAAACATAGATTCTTTGTATCTCTTCCTTTTTCATCGGCGACGTAATATAAACATTTAAAAACTAAACGATGCGCGTTATGAACAATCATATAAATTAATAAACTGGTGATGTCATTCCACATTTTTTACACATTCTTCTTCTTCACATCATATGCATTTTTGCGTACATTTGTGTCCTTTGTGTGCATTCGAGATACCAACGCTTACCGTTTGATACAAAAACAGCATGGCCATGGCCAGAATCTGTAAATCAATTAGAACATCAGTTGTACATTTGCCAAAATACGAATGAACGAAATGCCAGCGCGATAGCAACAGTTAAACAACATAAAACTACCCAATACGAACACAAACATTGATATAAGTATATGCGTTTTCGATTAAGATATCTTTAAAATTAATTGCTTTGCTGATGAGCGAAAATAACACCTTTCAGTAACCCAAAACGAGAGTATTTGAAGCATTATATCATCCTGCAGTAAGCTATTGATGATAACATTACTATACCCAAGAAATATTCTCTATGTGTAATCTATACAAAGTTGTCTGTTGGGTTCATTCGTACTTCTATATGTTGGCTACATTATTATCGATAATATGCATATAAAATTATAAAATTGTACAATTTGCTTCATCGTTTCCTACCCCGTTTCTTTTTTTATCTTTTGTAGTTGAGAGTATGTAGTGTAGTGTCGTTTACAGATTATGACTTAGTCCTTACTTGTAATATATTGATAACGAAACGCGTCGAACGCGCAAGACATGCTGCATCATATCACCCCGTGTCGTTGTCCTTGCCAATTTCATTTTGGGGGCATCGTGTGTAACATTGCACGAGAACATACATATACAACAGTGCACCAAACACACCCTACATTCATTTCGAAAATCGAATCGCCAGATTCATGAATTACGATTACACCTCGCAAAGCTACACAAACAATCACTGCCCACAGATTGTTTATACAAAGTACATAGTATCGAAATGCGCAAACGAGATTGTCCCTCCATTTATGTAGATAATATCAATATTAATATATAGTAATATGACGTTCAAAGAAATGCAGGCTCGGCAGCACGTGCGGCTTTGACGAACTGTGAGCGAGACATATTAGCGACGAACACCGGAGCGGAGCAGTTTGTGGAGGGACAAAATTATAAAATAACGCACTTAAGCTTCTTCTTCTTGCCCTTGTCCTTGCCCTTGCCGTTGTTCATTTTGTTCTCCTCCACCTTTCGTGCTCGTATCTCGCGCATCAGGTCGAAGAACACCTGTAATCGATAGAAACAAGCTATATTTAATCAATCGCTCTTATTTCATAGCTTCTTATTATTTATTATTTTTATGAGTTATGAGTTATTGGAAATCAATTCCCCGGACCTATATTTTTCATGAGTCATAAATTTAAAACATTGCGTGATAAATGAATTGTGGTGATTCATTGCGATAATAATGCGTCCAACGCTTTTAAGTACAAGGAATAACAAAGTTACATAAAATGATTAATACAAATAATTATGATCCACTATGCAAGCAAAGGTAGATGTGACACGTTCGTGTGATTAGGATAAATACTTCGCTTTAGCTTAATGTAGTTCAAATAGCAATACCGCAAATATAAATGTGATGGCGGAAATAAAGAGCTTCTACGTAGAAACTGAATGAAACTATTGCCATACACATGCACAGGTAGCAAGCCATTGTTTTAAGTGATGTGTATCATCATATACAAAGCATATTATAAAATACGAAGAAAGAAATAGATGCACAGTAGCGCAATAGAAGCGTGGAGACGACGATACGCGACGATGCGTTTAATTTTGGCTGTGTATACACATCCAGACGGAGCGCTAATTACCCGCACCGTTGCGAGCCAAGAGAACCTCATTGTCAAACGAATTCGAAGAAACTTATGCAAATTTAATTCATTCAAATGTTAAAGAACTCATGAATATGAAGTCTCAAAACTCAAATTAAAATGAATTCCGCGTTAAAAATTCATGAATATACACTGACCTTATCGACATGTTCACGCGTTTTCGCCGAAGTTTCCACATAGGTGACACCCCATTGCTTTGCTCGATCGTTTGCTTCCTGGAAGCTGACTTTTCGCTTGTCCTCCAGGTCGCACTTGTTGCCGACGAGCAGAAACGGAATGTTTTCGTCATTTTTCACGCGTAAAATTTGTTCCCTGCAACCGGTAAAACCAACTTTACGTCTGATAATTTGATTGGTATTGCTAATTTGCATTACCTGAATTCCTGAGTTGCTTGAAAGCTTTCATCCTCCGTAATGGAGAATATGCAGAGAAAACCCTCGCCGCTGCGAAAATAATTATCCCTGATAGCGGCATAGTCCTCCTGGCCGGCCGTATCCAGAATGTCGATCTGGACGTCCTCGCCGTCGAGCAGGATCTTTTTCCGGTACGAATCCGCCTTGGTCGGCTCGTAGTCCTCCACGAATTCGTCGTACATGAACTGTAGCGTGAGCGCCGACTTGCCGACGCCACCGCTGCCCACCATAATCACTTTATGCAGCGCCGGCTGCACCGTCGGTTTCTTCGACATCGCGCACTCGTTAAGTGCACCAGCTGCAACAGCAAATGCAAGAAACGCTCGAGAAATGCTTGACCCACAAACAATGCGAATAGAAAACAATAGGCGTGTGTGGCGGAGACCTACTTTTTATAGCAATACTTACGGTTTCTTAGTATCTGATAATGTGCGCCCGCTGATAACGACGATATTGAGAGACGAAAATCACAGGGTGCTGAGCAATCAGCACTTGATCAATCGATGTGTGCGATAAGATAACGTGATTTTCAGAACGGAAATTCTCACAGTATTGTTGTCCTCAGATGGCTGGTTTATTGTACTTTTGTTTTTGTTATCACTGGGCAATATCACGGGGTAATATAAACTGGTTCAAGTTGAAAACAAATGAGTGGTTCTTCCTGCGGCTGGCTTGGCCTGCCACCGCTGATGCAAACACGAATTTGCGTTATGAGCTGGTTAGAAACATTAGGAGAGGCAACGGAGTCAAAGCAGGCTGGCGGAGACGCACCCGATGCGGTGTCGTGGGAGTGACGTTCATTGTCAGCACGTCAGCTTCAAATCAAATCACTAGTTAGCTTTATTACTCGTGCAAGAGTTGCAAATTTACATATATTCTCGCAGTTAAATCAGTCTGATTTCTTCAATTTTACCAATGCGTTATAACAAACTTTTCTAACAAAGAAAGTGTTTATTACGAATAAGAGTATTGATCAATTAATCTGTTAAATTGAACAAGAGTAACCAAAGTCAATTATATAATATTTCGCAAAGTATTTTCTGGAATTAGATATTGCACATCATACGCAGAAGTTTAAATTTGATTATAAACATAAATTTTGCGGTAGTGATTTAATTATAACCTCGAAATCCTCGAAATCAGCACCAGTTTGTTTACTTTGCATTTCGGCGTTATAAACTCTAAAATTTGAACAAAACTAGCCAAAAATATGGAAAGAGAGCTTGGTGAAAGTGAAATGGGCACAAAGGAATATTGGGACGCGCACTATGTCGAAGAAATACGCAATTATCGGAGTCACGGCGACGTGGGTGATGTGTGGTTTGGCGACGATATTTTCCAGCGGATTCTCAACTGGATGAACGAGAACGTGACGAATAAGGACTCGCGAATTGTTGATCTCGGTTGCGGCAACGGTCTGCTAGTTATTGAACTGTGCAAAGAGGGATTTAGGAATATCATGGGTAAGATATAAACCCTACAATTACAATATAAACACTAACAATCTCCATTGATTAGGTGTTGATTATTCTGAAGGCGCCATCAACCTGGCCAAAGAAATTGCCACACAACAAGGCTATATTATTCAATTTGTTGTTGGGAATATTTTGTCAAAAGCTGGCTCCAATTTGAAAGACATGGATATTGTTTTAGACAAGGGAACTTATGATGCAATTAGTTTGAGTGCAAATGCACATGTAGATAGGAAATGCTACATAGAAAATGTCCATTCAATTATGAAAGCAGACGGACAGTTTGTAATTACTTCATGTAATTGGACGAAAGACGAATTGGACCAGCAGATGTCAGCATATTTTGTTTGCAAGGAAACGATCCCAACACCACAGTTCAAATTTGGTGGCAAAGTTGGAAATGTGGTCACTAGCGTTGTTTATCTAAAAAAATAATAACTCTGGTTAAAGGAAGTTTGTATAATTTTTTTAAAACAAAATAAAATCATCATGTTTCACAATAGATAAATGTATATGGTTGAGGTGTGGATAGGGTGTTTTTAATACCATGTTGCAAGTGCTTGAGGGATTGGTTTGCTATTATCGAGAGGACAATTTTACCAAATGGTATATTTAACAATTACAAAAGTTGCTAGAGTGCATCACATGTCCAATGGGCACTCGCTCTTTAACTGCAGCACGATGCCGGATTCGGGTCTTTACCGGAGCGCTTCGTAATGTTCACGCGAGTAAACTCTTCCGCAACAGTTGGATGAATTCCAACCGTGCTCATTAAGGCATTCATCGTTAAGTTGCATCTGAAACCATTAAAATCGTTAGTAACATGTAAATGGATAGAATTTTGAAATCATACTTGACGGCAGCGGCAAATCCTTGGATAACTTCGCCCGCCTGCGGGCCAATGAAGTGCATACCGACCACCTTCTGATCGCCGTCGCGCAGCGCAATCACCTTGAGGTAGCATTGCAAGATGCTCTTCTGCGGTATGAAGAACTCCGTCGGTTTATAGAAAGCGTGATACACCTCGATATTATCGGCCGTATGCCGGCGGACGGCTTCTTCCTCGCTGAGACCCACGCAACCGTACTCCATCGGTGTGAAGACAGTCGTCGCCACGTTATCGTAATCCATGGTGATGCTCGAGTCGGAAAACAATCGCCGCGCCAAGAGACGACCAGCATGGATAGCGACCGGGGTTAATTCCGGTTTATTCTATATACAATTATCGAAATTAGTCACTTCCCTCTTAGTTTAAAAAACACTTACAAAGAGGACATCTCCAACGGCATAAATATGCGGCACATTAGTCTGCTCGTTCAAAGCATCGATTTTATCACCATCCGCGGCAACTTTGACGCCCGCATTTTGCAAGTTGAGCTCCCGGGTGAGCGCTCGCCGTCCCACCGCAAACAGCACCGTATCCCAGATACCATTGAACTCCTCGCCTTGCGTGTTTCGGTACGTAACAGCCAGCTTGTCGTCGGGCAACTTCTCCACCTTCACCGGCACGCATTTGTCGATGAAGTTGACGCCACGTTCGGCAAGCGCGGCGCGCACCAATCCGGCCATTTGTTGATCGAACCCGCGCAGCACCACCGATCGCACCATCACGGTCGCATCGAAACCAAGGCCTTTCAAAAATCCGGCGCATTCGAGCCCGATATCTACAGACAAACATCACTGTGGTTATACCACGACAATTTTCTAAAAGATTTCACTTACATCCGGCTCCAATGATGAGTGTTTTACCGGGCGTACGATTATAACTGAAGATGTCATCGCTGGTGATGCCGTACTCAACCGCTCCGGGTATCTCATTGTAGCGCGGCCGGCCGCCCACCGCGATGAGGAAATACTTCGACGTGATGTTACGCTCGCCCTTTTTCGTCATCGTCGTCACCGTGTAGGGATCTTTGAAGGTGCCCAGGCCATTAATATACTCCACTTTTCTAAAAAAATAGCATCAACTGAAAATCTGCGCGCTTTTCGGTTCCAACAATGACGATAACTTACTTATCACGCAGCTCAACGCGCGTCACCCAATTCACGCTCTTGATGTGGTTCTGCACGTTCTCGCGCAGCGTTTCCCAGTTGTGCTTGATGTTGTTCGCGTCGGGAAACTCCCAGCCGTAGCTCGTCGCATCGTGCACCGACTCCCCCAGCAGCGCCGCCGTGTGCATCAGCTTCTTCGGTATGCAGCCGACGTTCACGCACGTACCGCCCAGCCCCCATTTGGTGCCGATCGGCGTCGGCGTTACGTAGTCGAGCACGGCGACCTTGGCGCCGAGGCCGGCCGCCTCCTTGGCGGCGGCGAGCCCACCGGAACCACCACCCAGCACGACGAGGTCATATTCCGCGTCACCTACCGACACCACAACGCAATCAGCAATAGAATCTGGACACGTGCACCAGGTTGACATAATATATTTAGAAGCGCCCACCCTGCATACCGTCCGTGGTCGACTGCGTTTTCGTTGCGTGCGAAAAAGCAACTGTTAAAGTACCGAATTTGTTGTCACCGGCACCGCTCTTAATGCGCGTGTTCGACACGTGTCGCGCTTTGGGTTTGACGATTGCTTGCAATTTCTCGACAAGGATTTGACAAAGGGGGCTGCACATTGAATGCGGAGCGATCGAAAAGGATTACGTGTGACACCTGGGTGACAATTTCAAATAGTTGGCGCTGAAATATACCTCTACATGTGTCTCCAGCTTGGTGCTGATGATAATGGGCGCACAAAGCAATCGCATTGCTGTACATAAAACTACCGAAGGACAAATTACGTCCGGCGGTGCGTGGTCGCGCTAAACCAGATTTGCGTTGCGCATTATTCCGTGAAGAATGATTAGCTGATCGACTTTCACTTACGTCTCGCCGTCGTGCTCAGGCAGCGCGCACCATTGCGATTCGCGTGTAGAACTAGGAAGGCGCATGGTTCCGGACGTCTGCAGTGTGAACTGCGTACCGCGCCGCGTAGAAAAAACGCCACGCTCGCCGCCATTAATTAGGTGTCGCGCGTTTCCGGAGGGATCAATTTCAGCGATGGAATACTAGGTGAATGAGTTAACTGAACATGGAGATAACCTATTTAGTCCACTAGGTCCAATACGACTACCATGGGCTGTCCAGTCCATCAGCTGACTGGCCACATAATCATGTTACATGTCAACAGCATTTTCGTGTGAAATTTACGGAATATCACGCGAACACTACTCAGTTAATTGCAAACAGATTAGTATAATTGCATACAGCAACGCATTGTAGTGGTTTTTGCGGTTTTCATAGCATATTTTATTAATTCCCCAGTGTGTGACGAATAGATGGAGCTGTCCACCACGTTGGCGGCGTAAAATATTACATTCTCT
>JARJDR010007445.1:0-11526 GCA_030264135.1 Myllaena sp. GC000078 | reverse complement strand
TCCTCCTCCTCCCACCCGCTGGCTGCTGAGATTGAGGCGCGCTTTAATTCGCGCCACCCGCGATTCGCTCACGTGTGACGACCGGTGGCAGGGTGCACGAAGAGAGCGTAATAGCGTTAACGTGTTTACGTGTTTCGCATCCCTTTTAGTGTTTCCTCCCACTTAGGGGCGCCATTCGTAATCTTAAATTTGGGGCGCGCTGCTGCAAATTTAGAGTTAAAATTTCCCAAGTGCCAACACATCGGATAGGACATGCCCAGCGGTAAAAATCTCCAACAGGCACGCGCATAAAATGAGCTTTAAATTGCTTGTACAACATCAAATCTAGGCATTCGCGTAAATTGTTACGAATCGCTTTCCAGAGCTAAGCAGGGCGCGCGCGCGTGACAGGATTTAAATAACGTGCGCTCTTTAAAGACAGTGAATTGAGGGCGAAATTACGTCAAATGGAATTCGATTACACTGCACAAAACTGCCCGAATCGTTTTTGTATACTTAACATGGAAGCTTGAAACGAACTTTATTTGATTCGGCGTTAAGGGTGGAGTCAAGGGGAAGGAAAACAAAAAGTATCAAATTATCATTTGGGCATTCCGAATATGGTGAATAATAAATATTCAGCGAGCTGAGATCATGGCAGAGGCAGCGCGCGTCCATTCTGATAATTACATCTGCGATTTAACCCACGCTGCAATCGGAGGGGGTATAAAAGAGAGTTCCGAGTAATTAAATTCATTGTTTTTCGCCAGCCATCTTCGTCTCGTGTTCCACGTCTGCGATTTAATTAATTTATTCGAAATTTATTGCCTGGCTAAAATGACACAAGTAAACGCAACCCCCATCGCAATTCGTTGGCATAGTGGAATTTTCGGCGATATTAGCCACGGCTTCGATTTCGATTACATCTCCAGAAACATAAATTACCCTATCGGCTCGAATAGAAGTTGCGAGACGATATCTTATATCGCTTGTGAAAGAAGTCGGCGGCAAGGACACGAACGAAGGAGGTGTGGTGTACCGAGAAGAAGCCGGAAGGGGTGCTCTCTCTCTCAAGTCGGCCGATTGGTTTCTATTTACATTTGGGTTATGTTATGCGTTGCGGTGAAATTTATTCCTATTCGCAACCCACCCCCGCACGCCAACATTCCATTACATCACATTACGCGCGCCCGCAACTGGTTCCATTTCATTCCGTCCGGATGTTCATGGCGCCCAATAATGTATGCTGTTCAGGGGAGGAGGGCAGCCGGGCGCGGGCGTGGAGGTAGGTAGAGAAAGTAAGGATGTGTTGATCGCGCCGAATGAATAAAAGATGCGCGCACAAGACTCGACTGCGCAACGCGATCATATTATAACACGGCGATAACATAAAGTTAACAAAACAAATGCTAAATCCTTTTCGCGCCACTACTGTTACTATTACTGTTATTATTATCAGGTGCGCCACTTATTGTTTGTTTTAAGGTTTTTCTTAAAGATCGTGCTGAAGCCTCATCATTAAACTTTATTTCTCAGTATTTTTTTGTTTCGCCGAAATGTAATTATGGTATTGTTATTGTGCTCACAACATGTCAACTTTTGTGCCATCAAACCGTAATTCGCGGGAATCGTTACTTTTTGTTTCCATTTGAAGTAAAAAACCGTTGAAAGTTAAACGCCCACAATCGGTCGCATATTGCGGAGATCGTTAAAAACTACCTCGAAACAATTAAGTGGGAAGTTCTAACCCTCCCCGCTGTATAGTTCAGACATTACTCTTTCTGATTATCACCACTTTCGATCAGTAACCGATAGCCTGGCCGAACAGCACTTCCGCTCTTATGAAGAAGTCAAAAATTGGGTCGATGACTGAATAGCGGCCAAAGATGTGGAGTTCTTCCGTCGCGGAATTAGGATGCTACCCGAAAGAAGGGAAATAGTAGTGGCTAGCGATGAGCAATATTTTGAAAATGTTGTCAAAAAATCCGCAAAACTAGGTGGCGCACCCACTACAATTACTATTATTACCTATTAATATTGTTCTGTTTGCGCTTGCATTAAAAACTAAAATCCCTTTTATTTCATTCCATGTTGCTTATGGAATCCTGTTATATCCTGGCTAAAAGCCCATCCCGATGATATTACAATGGACATACAAAAGCATCTAGTAAAGAAGGCGAACGCCAGAGAAGAGCAGCGCATCGTCTGGCGTTGGCAATAAGCACCCTCCCAAAACGCCCCTCACACAATGTCATTTCACGTCATAATGGAGCCATTAGACGGGTGGGGCGCAAACAAGAAAATACACGTATCAGACAACTCCGATGATGGCGCTTCTTAAGAAAGGATTTCGAAGAATTTGCGCCTTGTGCAAAATTGACGAATGGGAATAGAAAGGTTGCTGTGCTGTTGTTATTGTTGTGGCTTGCATTTGGTCCCTTATGCACTCGAGTGACAACAATCCCTCGAGGCATTATCTAGTACTTTCCTTTACTGTGCTTAGCAAGAAGTGGAAATTGAATGTGGTGAGAATTGAATGAGGGGTGAGTGTAAACGAAGTTAGATTGAAATTGGGGAAATAAACTAGTTTCGGGGGCGTAATATCATATTTTGCGATTTGAAAAGGGCTGTGAAATAAACGAGATTATTGCAAACGCCAGGACGTGGGTGGACGCGGCCGTCGGTGCCGGCGTTTATCGAATTGATGTGATTGTAGGTGGCGTTGACCGTTTGCTACTACAATTTGTGAAAAGGCCTGGAATCCGGGAAGAAGCACTCAATGAAATTACGAATCGCAAAAAAATAACACCAGGATTATTTTCGCTTCCAACGAAAGGATAAAATTAATTGCAATTGCCAAGCCCAACCTCAACTATGGAAATTAATATATTATAATTCAAATGATGTTTTTTATGTATTTGGGAATATTTATGACCCGGAGCGAAGGAAAGAGTTATCTACCATAAACATTCTGCCGTGCATAATTCACTGAAAAATGCTTGCGGACGGCATTTGATTTATCTGAAAAGGTGGTTATTTTTTCAAGTCCCACCACTAGACGGGATGCCCTCTTCAAGCGTCAACTTTTTGCGCAATTTCTTCCCCGCTTCTTACAGCTCTTTTCTTAAACCATTCTTAATAAATCCATTCATGTGATTTATCCACCACTCTCGGCGTTCCCGGCGTTTATCTTGTATTAAATATTTCGCAGTTATTAAATAGCAACAATGCGCTTACGTTTTATTTTGTCCCGCATTTTATAACCGCCATGAAAGTTTTTAACGTAGTAAAGTAAAAATCCTCCTGCTGATATTAATATGAAACATAAGAAGAAAAAATGGTGAAATGGCCAAGCTCGCATTTGATTGTATCGCTAAACGCCCGCACGATTTATGTCGCAGCGTGCGCGGGGGGCCGCCGGGCGGCTAGACGTGCGCTCGACGGATTAGCACCCTGTCTCGTCCTCCTTCGTCCTTCGACGTCACCCACTTTAAAGCGCACGTACATACATGAAATAGTCTAATGCGAAAATGATTAAAGCAGCGATGCGAATCGCTATGGCGCGGCGATGGCATTGCAATCGACGTGTATCTATTCTTTGAAACAACTATTATAACTAATACTCGTGCGTGCCTATCGCCTGATTTTCTACGTGGTTCGACTAAATACGGACCAAATTCGACTTTCGGAAAACTACCATCTAACTAGTGCTAGTACATTTCTACCATCCCCGCCGCCGCCGTAGCCGAAGTTTGCTAATACCTTTCGCACCACAGCTGGCGGCGGCGGCGCGACGGCGGGTGAATAGTTTCACGTTGATGATAGGGGCTGCTGAGCAAGGGAGATTGCGCGTGCAATCATCACCTCCTAAACAAATCTCTGCCACCAGCCGCCAACCGCAGAACCAAAGCCAAAGACACATTTCAACATCAATACTTTTCCAATATCATGTAAATGAAGCCGAGTATTATTAAAATTTACCCCCCGCAACCAAAGAAATAGATAAAATTAAGTAAGTAATAAAAATAGATTGTGATGACAGTGTCTTAAGATTGTTGTAAAATAGTGAAGTAGCGGGGGCAAAGGATATGAAGTAGGTATGAATAATGCATGAGAAATGAGACCCATTACGCGGGGGCGCGCGCGCGCACTCAGCGGAGCAATGAAGTAGTGATCGTGCGTCGTTTACGCTCAGGGGGGTGTGCGTATAATGGGGAGCAATAAGCAGTATGCAAAACCGCCCGAGACGGATTACAACGCGTCGTAACGGTCGTAAGATGGACCTCGACTCAGCATGCTCTTCGAGAGCATCAGGACGCTGATAGTGTTAATTTCTCAAGTGTAATGATCCCGATCTTAGGTACTAAAAAACTAAAATTTGATAATGTACTTAAGATTTAAATTTCGCATTCCCAACACTCGAATCAAAACCTATTCCTAAATAAAATCAGAAATCAGATACGACCATAAATGAATACAAACCAAATAAGGACTTTAAAGACTCACCCTTTATCAAAAGCTTTTAGCTGTTTGCCGACACGAAGTGGAAATCTGGAAAGCAACAAACATGAACAAGTCAATTGAAATTTAATGCGAAACACGAATTAAACAAGGAATAATTGTGTAATTAATCAGTACTAACCTTAGCTGTGGTACGGCAAAGCGCGGTGTGGTCTTCTACAGGGCCCGCATATCGAACACACATTCCGCGCACTATTATATTGTTCAATTAGCACTCGCTGTTTATGTGATGCATGGACGGTGCATAACAAGCAGGAAACGGACTCAACTCGCGATATAGTAATACCAATACGCGCACAACTACCGGAAGTAGACAGTAGAACACCAAGTAGAAATGTATCTGGTAGAACTTACTAGGTAACATAAACAAAACAACATTATGTATCATATATTACATTGATCATTACTAATTGGGAATTATTTGGAGAGGCTATGGGAATTAAAAACTCACTGCGCGAGTCGTTCGCCGTCAACGACAAGAGACCTGCAAAAAAATAAATAACAAAGCAATGAATTCGTGTTCTATTACAGACACAACAAGGCAGAAGGCACAAAGTATGTAGTTGTAATTAACGGGTACTAACCTGAATTATGGTGCGGCGACGCATTGTCCTATCTTCTTCCTTCGAATCAATACGAGCAAACTTGCTTCCAGTTTCCATCTGCAAAAAATAAGAATACGTACAATTAGTATCAATGGAGATTGGTAAATAATAAATCAGAATACGAACGCGAGCACAAAGCAAATTCAACGCTCTTAAGTACTAGATCGAAATCACGCTGATATTATATTATTCACGCACACATCAAGTCCATTTGCGATCACATCCAGTAAACACTACTTTCAGTAAGATCCAAACGCACATTGAAACGCGTAATGATACATTTTAATAATTACGTTTTATCTTGAACTAGCAATTAAATTCACAACTGTTATTAAAAATATTAATCAAAATAAAATAATAATTAATACCGATAAAAATATGGATTAATTAAGTACGTAATTATCTAGCAATCAAAATTCAATGAAAAACGAATAGTTTTGCGTATAACGCAACAATGCGCAAGGCAATAAGTAACGCGCGCGACTGCAACGATTCTAATGTGCTCTCAAGTGCCACAATGAGTCATACTGGTCATACTTAGTTTCGAAGCAGGTAGAAAATCCATGTAAACAATAACAAAAAAAGGTCGTGCGCTGGCATCCTTATCAGTGTTTCTCAACGACGAATTGCTCGATCTAAGTAAGAATTTTATTGCCAATTGGTGAGACAAGGACTAAAACGGTTAATTCTTTTAGAAAACTTGACCACCAAAAATATACAATATGATCAAACACTGCAACCTACATTTACTACGAGTATCCTTGAAACTTCCAATTAGACGAAGTGGGATATAATCGCAAACGGGGCAAGATCGATATTGACCAATTTTATCCTAATTGTTCATCATTTTCTAAAAACTAAAGAGTAGAATACGAAGCTATTTAACGAAGTCCTTTCGATTAACAAGCAGATTTCGATGTTTTCTATGCTTTGCAAAAAACGACTAACTATAAATTACATACTCAAGTTAGACATGACTTAGAACATGCGCTGAAATTATTGGTTATAATCTCAATTATTGAGCTAAATAGTTATACTTTACGCTCATATTTCAAACATAATAAAAAATCCATAACGTTTAAGTTGAACTTAGCAAAAACCGCTTCGGTCTTACCCCACTTCGCATTATCAACATTAATCAACTAAATAAACGCTAAATAAATTTCGATTCGCGAACGAACACCAACAACGCCCAGCATTGACATATCGGAAGCAATCATCACTCCCAACTTCCAGGCGACTGCACGCACCGAACCGGACGGTACGACGGGAACGCGACAGGACGAGTCCAAATAAACACAGCGAATGGTTACGCTTGTCTTGTCTCCTAGCAAGTAAATAAAATAAGCCGCACGCAGCCCGCAAGTTCGTTCCTACAACTTCCACTTCTTCGTCGTCGCTCATCATCCGCTTGCTGCCGGCCGCCCGCGCCGCAACGACGACGACGAGCAGATCAAATTAATCCGATGACGCTCTCTTCCTTCGTGCCCTCGGCAAACATTTGCCATGCTAGGGGCTGAGCTGACTGCCAACGCAATACACCTTCTTCTCTTCTTCGGCAGCAGCCGCAGCGCAATCGAATCGCAAACCGTACTTTCTCATTTCTGATCAGCGCCTCCGCCCGCCTCCACCCCTTCAACCACAACCGCAATCCTCCTATCCAATAACACCTTTGCTGCTGCCACCCATACAGTCTGTAATTTATCCCGAAAGCCTTCGGTGCCTTCGGTTATAACCACCAAGGTTTCGTCCTCCACCAGGGAGGATTGTGCGCGGGCACAAATAAAATAAAAATATACTCGTATCTTTACGCAATATGTCAGTGACATATACACATTGCTATGATAATATTTGCACAGTCTGCGCCTAGTTCCAGAGGGGTTGCGGGTGGTAAAAATAGGATAAAATCAATACGAAATGCATCCCCGTCGTCCTATTTGCCACTACACACAAACTACTAGTTACCAATTTAATAACTTAACTATCTGTATGGGTTGTATGTCTTCATCACTATGCATTAATTTTGATAGCGAACCCTCCCTCCTTCCCCGTCCATGTTACTAGCTAGTGGTTGATGTCTTGTTTCTGCGGGAAGGGTATAGATTTATTGACGAAATCAAAGTGCTCACTATGGTGGCGGTGGAGGTGGGCAATAGGTCATCTATAAATATTTCATACACGACGTTTGCGGTCGCCTCCGTTATCCTGCGGCATATGAATAAACGCTCAAAGCGCTCGCCTGCCATCCCCTTCCTTCAGCACAGGTGCGCGCTGCTCGCTGCCTGTTTATATAGGCAGTTATTTAGCTATTAATACCGATCCTATTGCTTTTCACTTCACATAATACCAATAAATCGCTGGAGCCAGAGGAAGACACCTCAAGAAGGACGAACCCCAATCTCGCAATTGGTGGTCAATCACGTTTGGCATTCATTATCCGTCCTCCGCCAGTGCGATAAATTCCTTTTTTCGCTTGTCACAATACAGCGCCGTTTATTTATTATGCTGGCGCATCCTTCCGCCGGCCCGCACTTGACCCTTTTTCCTGAATACCGCCCCGATCTGATTTGAATAAATAAAACGAAGGCCGGATTTAAACGAGAGGAAAAGGCGAGCGGACGCTTCCACCTGCCCCACCAACCCATCCCCAAAATTGGATTTCAGTTATAGAAATGTGTTTATACCGTTCTGCTCGGGATTAAAGCGTTTAAAATGCTTAATAATTTATGCAAATGCAAAGGGGAAAATCCAGTGAGAAACTCAAATGTGGGCTTAATAAAATTTACGAACAACTCCGAATGAAGCGATTAAAACTCAAATACCCAAATATAGGATATAGGTGTATGTTGGTCGTTAATTGAAGAGGAGAGGCAAGCAGAGAGATTGATTTGGATATTGGAGTGGCTTCGAACACGAATCGGCAACCAATTGCAAGTGCAAATGTGCAAATGTGCATTACGTGCGCGCTCTCTGTGCAAACAGTAATGGGCTATGTTATGCCAAGATGGAAATTCGTGAATTCTGGAACTACCGGCGGAGAGGCGATAATTGGAAATTCGTGTAGGACGTTTAAACACACTACAAGAATCTATTCACCTATTCCCATTCATTCAACGGGTAGCAATAAGACTAAGAAAAAAGTAATTTGATTAGAGGAAAGAAGTCAGGAAGAAAGAAAAAGGAGTCGGGTGAAAGGAATAATGACCGACGTGTTAATTCCGCTGCTTTGAAGAGTTAATTAAGTTTCTTTTCAGCGCCAAAAATTGAATAGCGGGCGCCAGGCACCTGATTATTAATATAAAATATTATACGTAAGTGTTATTATAACTACGGAAAACTGGGTTGAAATAATTTCCAAGATGCTAAAAGTATTCATAAATTCATTCATATATGCATTCTCATAAATTCTACGAGCGTAAACCGGCAATAAATTCATATCAACAGTCGCTCGCACGCACGCATCCAACGCATATACTATATTCCCAAACTTTCGACTTTGTATGTATATAAAATTGCGGGCGGCAAGACGTCAGATGATATCTGCAAACATTTACATTCTTCTTCATATCCCCCATGCGTTTTACGACGCAAAAAGTATTTCACTTCATAAAAACCCAACCGACACACTGAAGCACTTCGGATGCGTATTTAAATGTGAAATACGATGCTGTTTTCTTACAGTTTGAGTGCGCGAAAATGTTATGAGACCATGAAGTCGACGCACCTGCATCCCTACGAGCACGTCACCGTGCTGCGAGGATGTCGCGGGATGAACGCGCGCCACGCGGCGATCACGTCCGCCATCTACACATTGGTACGTACCCACACGTCTTCTTCAATTTTTTCATTGTCTTCCCCAATTACCAACCACGTCATTAATAATCTCCGAGAAAGATTTTCATCCGCTGTGTTTATTTGCTCATTGCGTATTCGCACCGCGTCCGACGCCAAGTATTTTCTTTTTGTTTGCCGTTGGTGGTAACTAAGGTATTCGACATTTAACGCTGCGGCGTTGATTCAATTCCGAGAGAAAGAGCAGCGGAAACCGCCACTGGTCGAGCTCATCAATCAGATAAATTGGATCGACCGACGCCTAGCTGGCTGCCGTTGGCCGCGTTTCCGTTTCCGGCACTTCCGTCGAACAGCTATTGCTAACCGCAGTCATTCGCACTCATCTTGCTATTGGAGTTTTCAAGAAAATATGTTGTAAACCCATTCATTCAGCGCGGCGGGTAATATTTCTGTTCGGACTTGGGATGAATTCTTCAAAGTCATGGCTAATTAGAGGTGAAGAAATCCAATTGCCACCCGAGTAGGAAGGAAATTTGTATCTTTCATTGTTCGTTAGTCTTTCGTTTCGTTTTGCTCGGCTCCCAACGCAGGGGAGTTGTAAGTTGAGAATTATTGATGCGAACAAATGAGATATATCTAGGACAATACAAGAGGATGATGATGACGATGTCAATTGAAAATTAATCATGTCGAGATCTATAATTCTACTACATCCTTGCCAGCAGCGCCTACATATTCCTACCCATAAATCGAGCATGAGGGAGAATACGCACGCAGCGCAGAGAGAACTTGATTAATTAATGGAAACAGTCTAGTTATAATTGGTCTCGTTAATAGTTTGCGCTCGCCTGTGTCGGGGTTCGTCGATTGATGAGGAAATTAAAGATTAATCGCTTGCTCTCTTGTTACTGTTGTTTCATTTTTCCTTCTGCCTTCTTGTTACATCAAATAGTTGTTGAAATGAAATTGAGATGTTACTCTTGTCGGAGAATAACCACTTCATACAAGTACTTGATACATTATTATGATATGAATAAATTCGTGCATGAAATATCAAGTGTGATTTCGCACCAACGCTTTCGACATTGACGTATGTACATACTGAGCTCGGAAAGTTGTATTTTTCTTCTCATGCGAGGGAAAATAAAGAGGAATATTTTCCGAACGAAACGCATATGTATTATACCATGTTCTTTACTTATTCATTGTTATTAATTTCGATTGCAGAATATTTCAATACTGGTGGTCCTGCTTTACAGTTGGCGCATTGGCGTCAATATCAAAAAATACGCAAGTTTAGAAGATGTCTATTACGGTAAGTGCCAATTAAAGAGATTTTTTGTTTGCTTTTACCTACGTGTATTTTTGCTGCGAAGCGCAAAGCGCTATTTCGCAAAATGCAAATTATGCATCAACATTCTGTGCTGCCGATGCATTTCATGCTCATGCATCTCGATGCACTATTAGTATTATTATAAGCTTCTATTCTTTTTACATATCTTTATAAAACCAATTTCTTCATTATTTCTGAATACATTATCCTTGAACAATAACGGAAAAAAACGATGTTGCCCTTTGCGCGTCCTGCCTACCTTCATTTGCGTGCCGACCTCAAAACCATACGACACCCGAGCGTAAACCTAGATATTTACATCCCGCTTCCGTGCGCATTACTTCTGAAGGAATACGCCATCAGCAACCGCGCACCGACTACATACTACCCGCCGCGCCGCCCGACGCTATACATTACCTACTTCCGGCTTCAATAACGAAACCCCTTCGTCGTATATTTCACCTTGCTGCATGCAAGCAAAGGCAAGGACGAGTCTCTCCCGCGCAGACAATATGCGGGCGCCACGCGATCGACGCCACAGTCTAAACACCCACCCTCCACCCTCCCAACATGTTACGACGCTAAGTATATATGTCTTCATTAAATTAACCACTTTACTACCGTTCGCTAAAATTGCGCATACATTAATTAAATGCAAGCAGGCCAAACCAACCAACATGTTACCGCAAAACGATAAATTTCAATCATAAATTGAATAAATCAAACCAAATCGATTGATAAAAGTGAAGTAATTACCCAACCATCCTAAAAATATATATATTGACGGTTAACAGTAAGAAATTTCATGAAATTGTGTTGAATAATAAAAGCTAGCGTCAGCGCTCGCGCCGCGCAAATTGAAAGCATTTTGTAGGTCCTCTTCCTTCGCTCATACACAATTTTCGCATGTTTATGGCATGCAATTTGCGGTGTTCTTTGCATGTTCGACGCATGTGACGTCTTTGCCTTTATGCTTGTCGCGCATGCACACGAATGAATATATGTGGGTGCGTTGGCAAATTGCGTAAATCGCGCGAATGTGTCAACTCGCAAACCGCAAAAACCACCCAATGCAATATCTATTTTAAGGGCTGCTTCTTTTTTACCACTATATTTTCTATTATAATATAAGTATACGTTTTGAATAAATCAAATTGAACTATTTCGCTATTATTAGCTGGGGTAATTATTCTTCTGACTTGCAGGCGTGCAGATCGCGTACTTTGCGATAATCGGCACGCAACTCTTCATGATCGTCCTCAGCGCGCTGCTGCTGATTGGCATTTACAAGGTAAG
>JARJDR010007440.1:0-12410 GCA_030264135.1 Myllaena sp. GC000078 | reverse complement strand
TTTCTTCTTTCTGGTTGCAGTGGTGGACTGCCAAGTGAGTCCATGGGGCGATTGGTCAACATGCGACGCCGACTGCGGGTCGGGCACAATGCGCCGCCGCCGCAGCGTACTCGTTCAGCCGCAAAACGGCGGCCGCCACTGCCCCAATCTCGAACAGTTGCGCGGCTGTCAGGTGAACAATTGCCATCATCATCCCGACGCTGCCGTACGTGGTAAGTCTTGAAGGAAATCCCCCCGCATATTTTAAACAAAAGAGAATTTACTGCAAACAACAAGGGACACTTTATTATTTCATAAGCAGTGGCGTAACAAGCAGAAGGCGGAGGGAGTGCTCAGTGGGTGGTTGTCATCCACGTACGCTTCTTTTTCCAAGTCCTTGCTCTCAACGATTCCACCCTCCTCGACGGCATAAAAAACGCGTCCAACCCAAAGAAGAAAATATGCCGATGGCGCTCCTGCCATAAGGCAAACACCTCTTCATCGTTTACATCCACCGCATCCACATCATCCTCCCTTCGGCGATGCCCCTCGCTAAAATCCCTGTCGGTAGTGCCTTGTGCGATGACCACGTAGAAATTCACCGGCGCTACAGTCATACTCGCCGTGTTCACCACCTTCTGCATACGCTGCCCTTCAAGGCACAACGGGCGCAGAACCCTCGAACCCGTCTCGTGAAACGTATGCGACTCCAAACAAGTAACACTCATAATCGCGTCAGAGTCGACTAGTTTAACAGCCAACCACACCGTGTTCCTCACACTACAATTCCCAGGAAGTGGCGGTGTCTTAATCAACCCTGCTGCGATTTCCCTCGCGTGGGCAATCATCACCGCCTCCATATCGGTAGCGGTGTCCGTCTGCTGGTCGCGACGTGGTGGCCGGTGGGTGAATTGCGACTCGCCCAAACGCACCAGAACATCCCGACGGCAGCGGGGGGTGTTGCTGATGAAGGGCGAGTGGAAGGCCAGCCGCTGCATGGCGGTTGGTGGCGCTGGGCGGATCGCACGCGGGCGGCGTAAACCCAGTGATGCTGGGATGGGGTAGTTGACAAAGTCCATCATTTCGGCCATCGCATGCCGAACGGCGGGGAATTCTTCTTCGACCGGTAAGGGCGGTATGGCTACGGCGCCGGGGAGCGGGGCGCTTGGACGGTTGTTGTGAAAAGGGTGACGTGGAAGTCGGTTGAGTTCTTCGTCCGATTCATAGGAGTCATCGGAGTCATCCGCAGGACGCCCAGGATTCATTTTAAATTTTGTTGGTCAAAAAAAGAAAGAAAGGAGTAATTTTGGGGCGATTTTGGCATTCTTTAGTGTGACAGAAAATTTTTGAATGGTTGCGGTTGACAAGTAAGCAAAAGTTCGTTCACCTTTGTTTGTAAGACGAGAATAACTAACAACAGCTGGCTGGAGTTATTTTTGAAATTTGATGTTCTCTGCTGGATCGTGTTCGAAATTTATTAGAAATGCTTCTGGGTTCAAAAATAGCTTCGTTTTGCTTTGCAGAGCAACTTGCTGATTTTAAACGTCAATTAAAAACAGTAGATTTTATTATATTGATATTATTCTTTTAATATCGTATAGTACACATTCTAGTGTTTTGTTTACCTATTTTTCAAAAATTACAGAGGTTAAATGACGGCTTTCATTAACGATGCAGTGATCTACCCTCTTTTTTAAGTTTCTCTCCATTCTTTCAAGCAAATTGCTCTGTTCAAAACTTTTTTGGTTAATGTATTAAATTTTGAATGAGAAAAACAATAATAAACTTTTTTAGTTGCAAAATTGTTAATAACATCATCAAAATGAATACTTTCAGTGATTGTATCTGCCGCTTGCTACGCCACTGTTACATACTAAGCAAATAGTAGTCAAAAACTGTTTTTATTGATTTCCAGCAAATATTTACACTTCCGCGTGAACACGTAATCACCGAAACTCAATTGCAATATTTGCCAACGTTCCCAAATAGTCGACTACGAGTGAACTACGAGTAAAATTCCCTATTGTTTATTTGCATGATTGATTGATTGGTCAATTATCAAACAATTAACGCATTATTCGTAAATCTATTTCAATTGCAAAATGCCTGCCTGAAATATCAATCATTATCAACTATTATCAAGCAAAGCACTTTGTTGTTTATCGATTGCCCAGCACTTATAAACCTCACACCAAATAATTTTCAATTATTTCAATCAGCGCCATAACTGGTGATATTTCATCTGCGGTTGTACGCGCCGCGGTTTTGTGGCGCAACGCAAAACGATAATCGAAATACGAGCGTTGTTTATAGCAACAAAATCAACAAAACTCGACTTGAACCGTTTTATGTGAGCATTTGTATCATATTTTTCCAATAAAAAGAAGAGGTTTTAATTTCCTGCCGGCGAATATTTTTATTATGATTCCCAATTTAACATCGGCGCCTTTTAATGATTATTTTTGCACTTGTGCACTTCCATTACGCAGCCCAGCAGCCAGCAGCAGGCAGTCAGTGTGCATATTTAATGCATGGCGTTGTTTTTAATCGAATTATCCTTGTTTTTGGTGCAGAAGTTCATCGCAGCGGGGTTGTCGCCGCCCGGTGCCCGTCATAATTCATAATTTGATACCGTCACTCGCACGGCAGTGCCGTAAAGCCGCTTGCACTCACTCACTCCTCTTTACCGCCCTCTGAAACGAGAGATGTATGTAGATCCATGAAAGGACGCAGGACGCAGGATGTTGGATGTAGGACGCAGGACGAAAAGCGCACAGGATAATGCACGTGCGCGACACGGAATATATGTATAATCCTCCTCCATTTCGACCCCCTTTTCCGCCCTTTCCGCCGCAAACCCTGCAGTTTAAATCACATCGTAAATCATTTCGCCGTCGATGCACATCCATCCTCCTCCCTCCTCCCACGCACAACGACACGGCGATTGCGACCGCAGGACTAAAACCAACCCACTACTCCTAGTCTCGCTCCGGAGTTGAATGCATTGGAAAATGCTTGGAATGATTCAAAAATACAAAAATTCTAAGGATTGTGATCCGCGTTTTTTTTGCTGCGATAATCCTGGTCGGTATTGGAATTAATCAATTATCAGGAATACATCTTCACAGACTGAGCGGATTCATTACTCTTGATTTATTTCTGACACTTGTGACATATTGATGTGAATATAAATGATGGTGCGTGGGTCCTTTTCTTTTTTTCGGTTTTGTTTTGTACACGACACGATTACCGACCATTTGTCATTCGACAAAACTCGCCGCCGTGCTGTGTTACTGCCCGTTCGTTTCTGTCCCATGTCTGTCCATGTGTCCATCATCCGCCGTTATTTATTTCCCGGTCACGCAAAAGCCAAAACAGGATCGATTTGTTCATATCCTCATCCACATCATTTTTACGAGTATGATTGTCTGCATGCGGAAACTATCGATTTGGCTGCTGCTGCTGTTGCTGCAGGGAAGGGAAATGGGATAATAATGGCTAATATCCTGTCTGGTTTGGTGCACAGCGCAAGCCGAGAGACATACGAGTAGGTAGGATGTGGCAGGACATTAAGGACACATTCAAGTGGCATTAGGCCAAAACTCGCACTCGCAGAGTGGGAAATTAATGTCTAGATGATTAAATAATATCCGCTGTCGATGTCAGTGCAACCACAACTCGACGAAATTACTGAACAAGCGCAAAGAATGCAAGAAGAATGCGCGCGCTAGTCATTCATCAATGTCCAGCAAACTGTTGCAACTATGCAACACACCGCAGTAGTTTGAACGGTATTGTTCAATATTGATCTTGCAATATTGAACGCGGCAAACCGGTTTTGTAAATATTACTTGGAATCTGATTCCATCACACAACCTCATCATATCAGTAATGATATGCGCGTGCACGTAGTCGACTCGTCGTAAAAGAGACAAGCAGAATGGGAGGAGGAAGGGATGCGTTAATACGATAGATCCACATAATCCCCCATCGCAATGCCAACCATGTGACATGTAGTCATAATCGCTCGCACGTATCCCACGGATGACTTTGCCATGCATAATATTTATACGATCATCGTCTTACATGTCACCGTCACTAATCACGTCAATCCGATACGATTAACCTGCGCATCCTAATTAATTCCAACCCCAATTCTGGTCCTAATTGAATTTCTTGTTTTTCCCTACTATTCTACTAATCAATTCTTTCATTTATTCACTAAAAGGCTCATGAATAATATTTACCGCGGTGCGAGTTTGAACCATGGACCTGGCGATTGGTAACCGGTCACTCTACCACCTATGCTATTTATTACCCTAGCATTGATGTAGAATTCCTCAATTTTATGTTACACAACTCTAAGGCAACAAGGCAATAGGGCAACACTGCTGGGCAGGGGAGGAAAGACCGGGTGACATGATTAATTGTTTTTCGTAATAACGGCCGGCAGAGCAACCGGTAATAAGATTGCATCTGCTTCTTTTTTTCCCTCCCCCAACGCCATTTTTTATTGTTGCGACCACAAAAACCACTAGGGGGAAAGTTTAAACGCGTCCGAAACGATGCCGACGTAAAAGATAAGAAAAGAAGGAACAACGAGTAAGGGGAATGGGGGGAAGGGGGAGGTGCAAAGAAAGTTTAATTCGGTTAAAAAGTTGGTTAGCTAATGGGCAATTTAACGAAAATTCAATTAATTCCCACGTGGCTTTCTCTTTCCTTCGCATTCTCCTTCTTTTCCTTTCCCTTACCTCATATTAATGGTTGTAATGTAGTTTTTCACAATTTCTGCTAATTTACCTAATTAGAAAATGCGGCAGAATTGTACCTGAAGATTTATGCGCGCATGTCAATCGCAGTCGAGCGACAAACCGTTAGTCAAAGCGAGAGACGATAAGGTAAACCTGGGAGTCCCTCGATAATGATGGCTGGCGGGCTTATAAATACTCATACAGAGAACAAACACATTCGTAGGTGAAAGGAGAGTCGACTCTCTCTCTCTCTCTCACTTCGAAAAGGTATCGATGTTGTTGTTGAAACGCTCGTGTTGGTGTTTGATGTCGTCGACTCGGCGCCGCGCCGTTGCGTTGGTTGCGGTTGGCTGCGGAGCGGTGAATGAGTGACACGTGGCATTTACAATTCGACACCCACCGATAAATTCCTTTCAAGGATAACAGATAAAAACTACCAATTTCAAACATATAGCAAGATATAGGTAGGTATATTGAATCAATGTTGAGTTTCAATAAGAATACAATGTTGAATACACGGCATATACCAATGTTGAGTCAATGAACCTTTTTTGTTGTTTTATAATTGGTAATAAAGTATAAAATTTGTTACTTATTCACATTACAAGAACTATTATAGAATCCTTGTAAAAAGTCAGTGAAACGAATTTGGGCAAATCCAGTTTAACAACTAAAATGTGGCAAAATGCTGCTTGCTGGAGTACGAGTAAGTTATATAACTTTCGAGTTAAAGTTGTTAAGCGTACGTGTGGACGGAACGCGCCATAAGGTTGTCGCCCCGTTGAAAAGACGTGCGCAGCATAAATTTCCATCGCGCCGCCGTGAGGTGATTTCCAGGATCACAACTCGATTTTTACTATCATCCTCTGCCTACTCCAACGACACTAACCCACTTTGCACTCTATTAACTTTGCCCTCTCCGCGTTTATTATTTCTTCCCTTTTATATTTTTCTTCTTCCCCTCAACCCTCCCACCCCCGGCTACGAATTTTCAGAATGACAGATTTCACAATTTAATTGCAAAACTTGGTCGCACCGAAATTGAAATGAAGTTAGCAAAGTTAAACACAACCGATATTGTCCATTCGTATTAGAATTATGACAGATCGCAGGCCAATTTACGCTTTGCAAACCGAAAAGAAAACCACCAAGAAGAAGAAGAAGAAAATCCATTAAAACGAACAACAACTCTAAGGAACGCCAAGGAAGAAGGAAAAGGATGAAGGAGGAGGAGGCGGAGAGATGGTGAAGAAATGAAAGAGTCGTTTGCGATGTTGCACTGCACGCAATATGCGGGGGGGAAAGGCAATTACTAAATGAATACGAAATTATTCATTCCGCCCACCGAGTGTCGAAAATCCCATCCACGCTCACTCTCGCATTTTTCCCGCCGCAAAGAAGTTTGGAAGATGGAAATCGACGCTCCTGCTCCCGCCGCTGTTGATGCTGATGCTGATGGAATGCTGCGGTTGGGAAATGAATGAATGAATAGAATGAATGAATAACGAAGAGCTGGATGATATCATCTATTTTTCTAATCGAATCAAATCCGTTTTACCACCGCACAAACAGTAAATTTGATGCAAACCAGGGCAATAACAATAAAATCCAACTGGAATTGCGTTTCGATGCAATTTGAAACTGGATTTTTTTCGTTCGCTGCACCTGCGTGCCCCGAATTTAATTAACATGCAGCAAGGACAAAGGACTCCTTCCATACCCTACCGCATTGCGTCAAATTTTCAATCAGCCAAACTTTCTCAACTCCCTCACTCTCTCTCTCCGCGAGCAGTGAGCTCGATTATGATCACCATCAGTGAGACTGCGTGCCTGCATGGAGCCGAAGGAAGAAGAGGTGGAGGAGAAGCGGTATCATATCCTTTCTTCCTTTCTTCCCGCGTTGTGAAGCGGCAAAACAGGAACACGCGCAACACAGGAAGAAAGCGAGAGCAAGGCACGCAGTGTCGAAGTTGATGAAAACGATGCTCTACTGCTGCTGATGATGATGATGATCCTTTGGAAAATGCGAACAATGCAAGTATTATTTTGCTGGGAAACTGCGAAAACAAGAGGAGAAGAGAAAAGTTGCGCATGTTTTGGGAACGATGGTGTGTGCGCTGAAGAAATGCGATTTGGTCGAAGGGAAAGAAAAACGGATAAATTGAAAAATAGGATATTGCGGTAACCCGATACAAATAAACTAGCTATTATAACGCGCACGATGCCTCTGATCCTCTTTACCACTCTACTCCTCTTCCTCCTTGTTCAGTATCGTCCTGTCCGGCTACGTCAATCGATCGTGTCCACCAGCGCGCAGCATTCTCCCTTAAAAATGACACACCAATTCGCATCCGCGGAACGGACGCACGGAAAACGGAAAAAGCAGGTGTATTAATCAGGATCAGAGTAGTTTTCCAACGGATTACGTTCCCGGCGCGCATCAGGATGTTGTCGCGAGGCGGATTACGCCTCGCTGGAAAAACAAAAGGATAATTAACGGATGGCAATTATAAATGTTGGAAGAGAAATTGGGAAAAACAACAAGGATTAACATCCTGTTGCTCTTGCTATCCATCCACCCCACGATGAGGATTATTATTACTTATAGATAATTATATTACATCCGTTGCCAAAGCAGAAACAGAAGCATAAAGTTCATTGTCCTGGAAGTGCCTGCAGAAGACGAGGGAGGGAGTGTTTGTGAGGGAGGATTCCTCAGCGGAGTGCTTTCGGCATCCTTCAATTCCAATCGCTCGCGTTTAGCGTTTAAAGTTTCCTCGCTTCCCGTTTTATCGTTCTCCAAAGGATTGTCGACGCTCGCTGACGCGCACTCGGCTTAAATAAAATGAATAAAATGAATCCTTTTTGTTTTTGAAGGTGTAATTCGTGATCAATCGAATGCAGAAGAAGCAGAAGAAGGGTTCATTCCTTTATTTGTTTGCAGAGATCGCCATTCTGCTGCCAGGTACGCTGTCAAAGACGCGTCGAGCCAACGCCACAGCTGATATCAGACGCAATCTGCACATCAGTTATCCCGAGGATCATCCCGAATACGACCCAAGCAAGCAGTGAGTATTTACAACAATTATACGCATGTTATTCACCGATTCACCATATATATCCTGAACAGAGAGGGGAGTGGATAATAAATTTACTACGCCCCGATAAGTGAATACAAGTACACAGCTTATGTTATTTATCACCTAAATGGTTGCAGCGCTTGTTTTATCCTTATTAGAAGAGTGCTTGCTTTTCCTTTCCTTCCCCTGCTCTCCTCTGCTCGCTGTCTTAATAAATACCAAAAAGGTACCAGCTGCGCAACGAACGAACGAACGAACTTTGCGCTCTTATCTACGACGCCCTCCTCCTCCTCCTCCTCCTTCGCTTGGTCCTTAGTCCTCCTCCGGAGAGTCCTAAATTCCAAGCGTCCAAAGTTTTACTTACTTAATGAACGAATTAAAATGTACGTACGATTCTTACTCCCCCGCCCTTGATGAAAACTACCCCATTATCCTTATGAGAAAAATCTTTATACTACTAACCGAAACTAGTTTAGTAGCGAAAGTAGTTTATGGAACGGTATAAAAAAAGGGAAAGTAGTGGATGGGTGGACTCAACAAGATCGGACAATGATGGAGATGCTCCGTGCTGTGGGCCATACGTCAGCATGTCAAAATCCTCTCCCCCAGCACATATTTTTCCACACAATTTGTATATACCTAGGCGCAAGCGTGCGAAATTTCGCAATAAAACCCTACTCCGCATCCACACGCTACACCCTACCACGACAATATGTGTGCAATGTGTGCAGGGCGGAAGATCACAAGGGTGGAAAATATGGAAAATGTGTCCGAATGCGAAATGGGCAAGAAAAAAAAGGAAGAAGGCGAATGAAAAACTTGGGGATTGGCGTCGTGTGTGAGAAATTTGCACTTATCGAAGCGAAAACACGGCGAATAAAATTGCAGAACGCCCGCGTCGCGCCGTACAAAACCGGATGAGATGAATTTATGGTCGGCCGCGCTTTTCTAAACGTTACAATTCGATTCGACGCCTTCTCTTCCCACAAAGTCAGAGTGTTCGACTTTCTATTGAATTTCAATCTTGAGAAAATTTGCCAAGAACTATAAAGAACAAGTATTTCGTATTTTTCGTTAAATTATGAATAACAAGACTTGAATCAAGGGCGTAACAAGGGAGGAGTAAAAGGGAGGCAATAAAAACCAGTTTTTAATTAAATTGAATAAATTACAATATCTGGCGATATTTCTGCCAATATTAGGCGAGATGATCTATCAACGATGTAACCTTTCATTTCCGCATTTCCACGTTTCACGCCATGTATTTAAATTTCCGACGGAATTATTTGAATATGAACGGAATTGCAAATTGCACATTGCATCGCGACACAATGCCGCGTACCGGGGGTGGCTGCTGCACAACCTCCCACGCAGCCGCTCCGCAAAGAGATGTGTGTGGAATGTATAATATTCTAAACAGTGGCGTAGCAACGAGAAATCGATCTCATTGATGTTAACCTAAAAGGTATAATTTTGTAATTTTTAACGTGTAGTTTTACCCATTTTATAAGGAAAAATAGGGCGTTTAATGCCAGCTACGCCACTGACTCGAAATTACATCACACACTGCAACTGCAACACCGCAACTTCGATTCATATTAATTACAATCATAATAATAATGATAATGATAGCAGGCATACGAGGACACTGAAAGGGAAGGGTTGATAGATGATCGACATCGATGCTGCATAATTAATTGTTTGTTATTGAACATACTCATTGAACTATCTATCCATCCATCCAAATAAACCAATTAATAATTATTTGCAATACACCTAATTAAATCCACGTACCTTTTATTTTATTTATTTTTGTGTCTGTTAATTTGTTTAATCTCCATGCGGAAATGCACACTAGAATAATTTTAACAAAACCAAGCACCCGGTGATTAATTAAATTCATTGCAAAACCCAATGTGCTAATAAGTGAATTAAGCGATTTCATTTTCACAGTGCAATAAATCCAATTACCATTGATTAATATAGTTAATTATGCAAAAAACGAGCAAAAAAGAGAAAAAAAAAGTAATTTAATTAGGTAAATTTAGAAAAATTGGTGTTGTGAAAGACTGGAAGATATGTTTTGGTTTTATATATACTCGTAGGCGTGGAAAACGCGCAGGCTCGCCATTTCCGGCCATTAAATGCGAGAACCGTGGGGAGTTTATTCGCGTCACGTATGCCCTAGGTACATAACTTATACGCATTGTTGACTAAAGTATACACAAGCACACGAGGCTTGTGCGAAGTGGAGTAACACTCTTTGCAAAGCAACATTATCCTTTTTCACCCCTCTCCACACAGCGCACAAACGGCACGCGTCGGGTTTATCCTTTTTGCCAGGCGACGAATGCAACACTGTTTTTTCTTGATATCCAGCAACAATATGCGTGACGTACTCTATAAAAAATAAAGTTTTGCTTGAAATAAAACTATAGTCGGTTTACGGTAAGCAGATAGGTTGGATACGTTTAGCAACGTTGCATTGCACTGTTGCCAGCTGAAAAGTCAATGTTTAGAAACTATTCAATCATTTTTATGATTTAAAAACTACAGAGTTTGATCATTAGTTTAAAACACTTCCGGTTGATTGCATTAAATGTTTTCCGCGTCATTGGATAGCATTTAATTGAATTGGGTTTTTATGTGAAATTTTATATAGTTTGATTGAAATAAGTTTGATGAATTATTTTATTGGTGATTTATGAAATAAATCATAGTTGGAGGATGAGAATTATCACAAAGAAAACGCCGATTCGACCCTCCCGCCCTCCGCCACCGTTGTGTTCATTCAGCAGGAGATTTTATCAGTCGGATCTGTCGTCGTATTCGTCGCCGACCGACGCCGACGGTGCGGTCGTTTGCTCTCAAGAGGGAAAACGTGCAGGACGAAGGGCAAACAGACCAAAAGTCAATATCAAAAATACACACACACAATGTTCTCACCACTCAAAATGGCAAATCGGGAAAAATGAAGGCGACGGACGGTCGACCTAGAAAGAAAACTCATCGTGCGATAAAGCAGAGGACGACGCCGAACGCGGGGGAGGAAAAACCTCAAGGGGTTATTGTCAATCAAGCGACGAAGTGCGAACGAACGCATCACGCACGAACGCAGCAAAAGCACAAAAAGCAAACGAACACAGAAGAAGAAGAAGAAGAAGCAGTATTGTGAGAGAAAAAAAAAGAGTATTTTCATCATCACAAGGTGCAGGGATGAAGATGAAGATGATGACGTTGAATGAAAAAGTTTTCCGCCGTTTTTTTCGTGCATTATTGAAAAATTCATCTATATGATTAATTACCAAAATTCAATTCAATTAGACATACGTTGGGAGGGAAAGCGTAATAATTAAATTAAATTACACGAAAATTGAATTGATGCCTCGCGTTTGATTAATTCATTAATTATAACATCCATTACGTTAATTCCTGTGCAGTTTGTGTGGCACGGCGCGGCGCGGCGCGTACCTTTATGCCAAAGTTTCCCTGATGGGGCGAAGAGGTGGTGGAGGTGGAGGAATGGTAGTGTGTGCGGTGTGGCATCAACTATTTATCAATAAAGTTTGGAATGGAATGCTTGGAAATGCGATACCTTCGCGGTGGAGTGGATTCAAAAGCGCATAGTCCTCGATTTTTCCTTTTCCCTCGCCTACCCCTCCTCCCCCTACCCCTTACTGTCATGATATAACGTGTTGTTTCTCATCTCCTCACCAGCAACAATATTTTACGCAGAGAAGAATAATTATTTCATCCACACAAGAGGAATATGAATGAATGGAGGAAATTATCATATGAGAAATTACACAATGAAAAAGGGATTTATCCATCCAAACTTTGTTTACAACGGCTAAATTTAGAACCGGACAATACAAAATGCATTCCCCTAGGAAATGATCGACAACTGCAGGATTTCCCCCACGTCAATAGCAAATTCCCCCAGAAATCAATCAATAATTCCACTTTTTTACAGTGTTGCCAATGTTAAACAGCAACACATCTGTAGATTTAAAAATCCTGCACGGTTTTGTACCATTCATCTTATCTTATTAGAAATTTACCAAGGAATCCAATAAACTATACGACATAAAACTTTGACCATTGTTTCTAAGGATACAGCACACTAAAGAGAATGTTGACAGATACTCCTCTAATTCTCAAGTTCTTCACATCCAGTATTTAAAATAAAAGATATTTTGAAGGAAATTAAAGCAGCATTCTATTAAGTGGTTGATTAAGTAAATATAATTAGTGGTTTAGAAGATATAATCCTTTGAAGTTGATACTACCAAAGAAGTGCCTTCAAAAGTGTTTATAACCTTACTTCTTCTCTAGTTTCTATACCTCTTGATGAATTTTAATAATTTAAATTGTATCTTATTAGAAATTAACCAAGGAATCCAATAAACTATACGACATAAAACTGCGACCATTGTTTCTAAAGATACAGCACACTAAAGAGAATGTTGACAGATACTCCTCTAATTCACAAGTTCTTTACATCAAGTATTTAACGTAAAAGGTATCTTGAAGGAAATTAAAGCAGCATTTTACTAAGTGGTTAATTAAGTAAATATAATTAGTGGTTTAGAAGATATAG
>JARJDR010007430.1:0-15339 GCA_030264135.1 Myllaena sp. GC000078 | reverse complement strand
GAGCAAAGAAAAGCCGATTAAGAAGTTTATCTATCAACCTTTTTAAGAGTAGCAGCAGTTTGCCTGCCTGACTGGCGTAATTAAAATAAATTTGGTCATTCAATTAGAGGAAAGCTAATTGATAAAAATCAATTTCAATCGAGGCGGGCAACAAATGCTGCTATTTATATAGCAGTCTTCGTTCCTTCGGCGCATCATTACAACAGCATTAATACCGTTTTGCCCCCGATGCATGTGCCGAAATTGCCAATTACGCGCGTTTTACACCCGACTTTGGCGTTTACAACCCCGTCTCTCGCAATTTACGACATTCTAACGGGAAATCCATTTTTAACCAGTTTCTCCAGTTTTTCTCCAACGTTGTTTGTGAAAAATAAAAAATAAAAAGGATAATGATGAGTATAAAGGTCATTACGCAAACCTATTGAATACGCGTCGATTTGATCAAAATGCGTCAATGAAATGAATGGCGATTGGCGATGGTGGATTGATAAATTGGTAATTGCATATCAGGTGCTCGTTAAGTCCACAACAAACGGCAGCAACGGCAGATCCATGTTAATATCGTTTTGGAATGAATTACATCCGGCCTGTTGTATATGCGGATTGCTGTGCAATTTCTCTAATTGCATCCAGACGCGAATGTATGTAATTTCAGAGCCTCGCACAGGTGGATTAGTGACCACCGCGCCCCGCACAAAACGTAATCGCGTGAAATGCAAATCACCTCATTAAAATCATCGATATCCAGCGGACTTGATTATTTAGCTTTTTAAATTTCTCTCGTGACAAAAAAGGGGTATTAGACAAATCTAATTAACGCCGTTCAAAACGCGTGTATTAATTACATCGGGGAGCTGGGGGGTTTTCAGCCAATAAAGAACGCGGTGTAAAGAAAAACAAATTTCATTCGGACGCTATAAATCGTCGACGACGACACACACGCGTGCCCGCAAAAAAAAATCGTCGCCCGCCCGCCTCATCATTCATCAAACAACAAACCACCCCTTGCGCCAACGATTGTGCGACGCCCGCCCGCCCACGCAACACCACAACCACACCGCCCCCGCCAGCGCGTCCAGTAGGAGAGGGTGAGACGTGTGAGCATAAAAAAGCGCGCCTATGTACGAGTACGTTTGCATGATTAATTCGTGTACGTTTCCTCTTGGAATATTTTTTGTGCGTAGGAATTTCCGCAAATGTCAATCAATAGCCGATTCCTCTTCTCTCGATCGCTCACTCCCGGTGTTTGATTAATATTTTGAGCAGTTTCGGCGTCAGCTTCAACTAAATCAATCATATCATTCAAAACATTGCGTAAGTAACTTCCTTCACCTCCACCACCGCCGCACTTCTCTCCTCCCGCGCCGTAATTTCAATCGTTAATTAACTTTGCTATAATTTCCGATTCCTCCTCCGCGCCTCCTCATCCCCCAATTCACATATAGATAGATATCCTTGCATAATCGCCAATATTGCGCCTTACTTCGCGAATTTTCACTTAGTTTTTAGGAAATTTCGCGCGCCACATCAATTAGTGGATCAATTATTAAACACGCACACAACGTAGGAGTTGAATAATTCACGCGGTAATGCACACGCAACTACTGATGATGAGTACATCGCGTTTACGCGGAGGTGTGCACACGGACGACGCGGATCGCGAAGGCGCCGGGCATACACTGAAGCGGAGCGAGAGCGCGGGGCGCCCACCAGAGCTCTTGCTGCGGGGGCGGTGAACCGCCGCTCGCCGCCTGCGTGCCTGCAGCGAGAGGGAGAGATGCGCAGAGAGGAAGCTGGAACGCGGTGGAACGTTTTAACGGCGCGACGCATTTTGCATTGTCTCTCCACCCCCGCGAGCGCCCGCGCAAGCATTTTCATTCGAAGCGCATTATATCCATTTCTAGCCTAGTGCATCTTTTACTCTAAAGTGCACGCATGGAAAATGACAAAAGTGGAAAGAGAAGCAAATGAAATCTTAAATCAGTGTTGGTTGAGTTTCATTGACAGGAATATAAAATATGCAGCTGTAAGGACCTCCGTTTTGGGTTTGGGGGAAAGGGCGGGAAGGGGAAAGGACTAAACAATGCGGTTATAAATTTTACATCAAATTTCGCCTTTGCCTCCACAATCGATAAATCGCAACCAACTTGAACGTCGTGCGCCGCCCCCGCGCCGCGTTCTGACTTGATTGATTGATAACACCGCGGCTCGCGGCCTCTAAGACCACCCCCGAAAATATGTTAAATTCATTCACGTAATAAAAATAAAACGATTACGCTTTGCTTCTCCTCGCGCTCCTCTTCTGTTCGTCGCGGAATACCGAGAAAAAAAAAGCAATAAATTTCGCAGCAAACCATTCGATTTGCGAAATGAAGTAAAGTCAATTTTTCAAGCGAAACCCAACAATGCCATTCGTTTTGCAAAATGACGAAGGAAGACTTACTCGTGCGCAACGACCTGCACCTGCAACATAAAGAAACAACATTATCAAATATGTAATATCAACAATTTAATTATATGGCGGTGGATTTGATAAATTTGATAAGGTTGGCGACAAGAAGATGAAAGTCGGTTGCACAGCGCTGCAATAATTCACTTTGATCCCAGTCTCAAAAGCCGCGCGCAAGATGATACAAAATGACTGCACATCATCCACCAAGAAAGAAGAAGAAGAAGAAGCATCCTTTAATGCCTCTCCTCGGACCTAGGTTTTATCCTTATTTTTTCTCTGGCATTTCGGCATTGTTATGTGAAACGCGAAACTCGATACAAAAAGGATATAAGCCCAATTGAGCCACACGCCAGCAAAAAAAAGCTGAGTACTCTTAAAATATCGGCAACTATGAGTCTAGATTTTCATAGTGGTAGTTTTAAGGGCGCAAGAAAAAATCTTGCTGACGCTGCCTAGACATGTTTAAATTATCCTTGACAATAAATTTCGCTGACAAAAAATCAGTAAAATAATTATACTCGACATCTTTGACAGCATTAATTCAACAGCACGAATAAAAATGAAAAATTCAACCACCCCTGCTTCCTTTCAACAAGGGAGTTCCTTTCAGGATGTCGAACGAACGAACGCATGGCAAAAACTACTGCTCGTCCACTAGAAGAGGTGTTTTCTTAATATTTACGGTCGTCGGAGCTCGGAAGACTTTATTAAGACGACGAAGATTAAGCGTCTAATTAAAAATCAGCAGCACAATGAATGCGGGAGCTCCAAGCGAGAGAGGTGAGTACCCACCCAACCGACAAGTCGTCGTCGTCGTCCTGTCGTCCTGTTCGCTGCGCTTCCTGGCGTCTTCCACCCAGGCGCAAAAACCCAGCGCGGTGTTAATGGCATTTGCTTAATGACTTGAAGCATAATAAAAATTAATGTACCTCTATGGGGTATCCACCCCCCAAACCCTGCTGTAGAGCAGACCGAAAAAGGAATAAATTGAAAGAAAAATTAAAATTTACGCCGAGTGAATTACGCGGCCACCAGTGCGGCAGAGGCGGAACAATGTCTCAAAAAGGGCAGCAGCCGTGTTCCACGTTTTAATGATGTTAATTACGTGTTGATAATTAATCAGATGGCTAATTTTATAAAAATGGATTTAATGGCCGGGGCAAAAAGGAAAAGTTACATAATGGAATTTCGCGTTCTTTGTTTTACGAGGGCGGTAAATTGGAAAATGTCGAAGATGACGTCCACAAAAGCAAATCTGGCTGGTAACTATCGTATTCGATTTGCAATCGGTTGAATTTCCGGTGGTGTTGATTTAAGGCGAAATCGATCACCAGAATGAATTATTCATCGTCCTCCCCTCAACGGCATGCGTACGTATTATAATAAAATTTCATTATTCGATTATCGCAATTCGTAAGTAAATAAATGCGAACAAAGTTTCGCATTTCGCTGCCATTAATAAATATCCAGGCAAATAATAATGCCAATGGCGTATCGTATTCGCGTGTATTTGCATTCGCTCTCCATAAAAGCGGCGCAGGAATTATCTTTCTTTGCACACTGCAACTTCCTCTCTTCTCTCGCAATATCAATTTTCTTCGCGTTGCCAATGTTAAACACGAGCGCGCACAGCTTCAGAGAACTAAGCCGCATATTATTTTCGCGTTGCAAAACAAAAAATGGAACTGTACAACAAAAACAAGCGAAAAGAGGACAACGGGAGAGGAGGAAACTTTCTGTCGGCATATTTGCATTGCGAATATGAAGTTGATGCATGCACGAGATAAAAAGTATGTGGAATGCGTTTCATCCCTGCTTCTTATGTTTGTTTGTTGACAAAAGTGCGCTTGCGACACAAACAAAAGAGAGAGAATAAATCCTGGAACAATTCGAGTGAGTGCAATTGTATTATTTAAATATTCTGGCTACGCTCGTGCAAGATTTATGCGCTGTATAAAACGTAATGTAACAGTTTGCACAGTGCTATTAATATTAATTACTCGTACATTACACATGTGTGCAATAAATCAAAATCAAAATCAAAATGCAAATCAATTCAACTACACTTCGGGTAAATAATTTCAGAGGGAAAAAGCACTCAAATTGGCAATTGCGACCCGGAATCAAGTTTAAACTAATTAAATTATTCCTAAATTAAACCCATTCAACTTTGATGTATCGATATGCAGGCGATATTTATTAACCGTATGGCGCGCTGCACATCATTATCGCATTATTGCGGAACACACTATTTCCATGGTGACACGCCATCGAAGGTAACGATTATAAATGGCACCCCACCGCACATAGATCACGCTTCAAAAATAGGTAATAACAAACATATCATTTTGCGGCATGACATCAAATTGCAAATTGTAATCTACGACTTTATTTCCGATCGAATAGCAGCAGCGCCATGGCAGGGAGATGGAAAAATCGTAATAAATATACTTCAGACGCACGCAAAAAACACTTCATTCGATTGCGCCCGGCCGCTTTAAATATGATTCCTTTTGGCAAACCGAGCGTGTGTGACAGGCGGAGGAGTGCGCCTGAAAATGACACGCAATTCTTATCGATATAATATACATTCGACGCGCTTTATGCCCCCATAATAGACGCCAATAACCAACCAACCACCAACGCAGCGCCAGCGCCAGCGCCTAAATGTATATATTTATACAAGTATGCTCGCTTTGCGGTAGTGTAACTGAGCGAATTTTTTATCTGCCACTTTTTCCGCCACCGCCGCGCAGATATTTTATTGTCGCACCCCTCGAGAGAAATAAACGACAACAAAGAAATGTGAAGAGAAAAAATTGCAATCGTCGGTGGAAAGATGGCAAAGGGAAGATGGAAAAATTCTACAAGTTTATCAATTTTATACCCTTAAAACTAATATTACTTGATTAAAAGTCGTCGGAGATCTTGGAATGACAAACGCGCATCACATATATAACGATAGGGACGACGCAAGAAATAAAGAGAAACGAAATATAAGAAAACTCGCTAAATAAAGGCTGCTAGCGCGGGTGGCTCACTTCATTTCCCATTATTACATCAACGCCATCACATCTTCGTCCTTTCGTCCTCGTCCTTCATTACTAGCTAGTCCTTGGCGCACGTATTCCACTAGTAGCAAGGACGTCATCTTGCGTTATATTTTATCGGGCGTAAGAGGCAAAAAGTTCGTGCCACGCATTTCTTTAGTGTAAAATATGAAAATTTCGTCCCGCGCTTGGAAGATAATGTGTTCATTTTGCAGCGAATTCAGCCAAGCGCTTACTACGTTTTCCACCTGTTCGGGCGGCTCATCTTCATTCGCTTCCCGTATTGTCCAAGTGCGCCGCGGAATGATCAACGCAACAAGTACATAGCCCACAGAATAATAATAATAATATTCCGCCAACCTACATCATCATAGCCGGATGGCGGGTGGCGTTGGTTGGGGAGGAAGGAAGAGAAGATTTGGGAAAGTTACGCCCTGGGGAATTTAAATAAAAACAAAAGCGGCGTAGAACAAAAGCGGTCCCAAAAGTTAGATATTTAATGCAGCTGCAAAAGTGTTTTTATTATTGTTATTTGCTATTGTTTTCTAATCCGATTTCATTTAGAATATGGGCGACATATTTTTGGGAATTTTTAGCAATTATCCTTATATTAAAATACATAAATCGTGCTGTGCCAAAATTGCGGCACCGGAGAATGTGTAATGAGCGGCACGCGATGAAGAAGTGCACCGTAATTGAAAAAAACTGACTGGGAACTGTGCCAAGGTCCTTCCTCTGTCTTCATCATCCACTACTTTTCTACTTTTTCCATGCCAAGATTCCGTTTATTTTTTCCCCGAGAAAAATATGTATATAATTTGCATGGTTAATTAAAATATGCGTAATTAAATTGAAATCGATTTCCAGGCATAAATTTACATCGGGATGATTGATGAGATTGAATATAGCAGGAATTTAATTACAATAGCGCTACTTAAATGCATAATAACGGGCGGGAAACGGTCGGTAAATAACGGAAAATTCTTGACCCTCGACACCTACACCCACCCTTGGCTTGACCGGAATCTAGTTAATATTATCCCTCTCTGTATGTACATCAAGCATCTTCATCATCCAGCCGTCAGCAGTCACTCGCCGGATAATATAATCAATTGCGTAACCATTTACAACCATCGCTACACGTGTAAACTATAATTGTGCGTGTTGCGCGCACTAAGCCCCCGAAACGGAGCGGACGGACGCTTGGACGCTCGGTAATGAAGGGTCGCGTAAGCGCATAATAAGGGTCGCGACCCTCGTCATTATATTATCTCCGCGTGCGTAATATACTTTATTAGCATTATATCAATACGAAATGAGCGGCGCGGTGCGCACTTCCTGCCGGAAAGAAAAAGGATCATAGGTAATGACCGTGAAAGTGGATGAACATTATTAATAGCTTTCCCTGTATTAATGAGTAAGAATACAGTTGAAATTTGGTAATATAAATAATGCAAAACATGTGCATTTTGTATTTGGTTAGAGGAAACCGCAGAAACAAAGCGCCGAGCCTTTTTCATAATTAAATACGTTTTAATTCCAGCGAGGAAATCAGCATTTCAGCAGCAAATATAAAAATGAAAAATCACAAAAATGGGCAACCATTAATGTAGCCATTCGATAAATAATGGAATGAGCGGCGCGCAGACAAAGCGATGAAAAACGAGTAAAAGTTTTTCCCACGTGCACTTTTTCCAGGACGAAAGTTCGGCGCCCGCGTTTAATAAATTAAAAAGCGGCAGATAAATAATGTGCTAGAGTAATTTTTCATTAGATCCACCGCTCTCCTAAAAAAAACTTTTACGAATGTAGCGTTTAACTAAATGACTAAAACATCATTTATCAAGCAGCCAATAGCAATACCATACACAATATCAGATTAGATAAGCATATGAAATATACAGTTAGTTGTAAGTTAGTTTAGAAAGTCCCTGCAGACCGCAGTGAAGAAGGAAAATCAAAGATAATTTCATGCGAAACGCTTCCGCCCGAAGATAATAGCAAAAGAAGAAGAAAAGCTAAAAGTTACCCTCAAATATTCAAATTCCCTCCACGTATCCACAATAAAACTTTCAATTTCTGCTATATACTTTTATAAATATTCATAAAAAAAACTTTAGAAAAGAAATTCTGGTCAGGAAAATTGCAGAAATGAATAATCACAAAATTTCGACGTTTCAAGGATGAAAACGAGATAAAAATAATCAAAACGAGATAACATCAAGCACCGGCTGCAAACCATAGATAACAACACATCAATCAAGCCAGTCAATAAGCAAACTTGCTACGAAATGAACGCACCGATCAAAGATTTCCTGCTCTGGACATTATCGCAAGTGGCAGCTTTCAATCGGCGCGAATTCCACGCGATTCATTCCACCGCTAAACTGACACAGTATCGACGCGCGGAAAAGCCGGAAAAGTACAACAAATTGCTGGCGCTCATCACGGGCGCGCCCGAGCACGAGCAGCTCCGATTAATCGACGCCTGGCGCTTGCTGCTAGCTAGCGAACGCCTCTACGAAGACGCTTTGATATTAACCGGTTTCGTCCTTGAAACACCTGAAGAAACTCATCCTCACACCATCGATGCCAACAAGAGCAAAAAGTTTCAGTTAAAAAGTCTCCAATTCGGCAGAGGTACTCGTACACCGAAGGAAAAAAAGAAAAAGAACGCATCGTTGGAGGAAGCTGTTGCTGTGCTGATCGCCGAATTCGACAGCATCCTCGATGAGCACTTGCGCACTTTTGCGACGCACTGCAAACGTTATGCGCTGCTCGACACCCGCGAGGACGCACCCAGTGTTCACTATGTCACGATGGTGAATAAAAAGTTTCACGTAAGTCTCGCTCAATAAAATCTCTCACGCTTCCTACAATCGAGGATATTTTGCGATTTCAGGACAATCTATCAACGCAATGCAAACACCTACAGGGGACGCTTGCCGGGCTCACCGAGCGCGTTGACGAGCAGGAATTCCAAGCGGAATTGCTTATCAAAATCGCGCATACTCGTAAAAAAGACGCCTTGGAACTGGAACTTTCGCATCTGCTCGACGAGTGGAGTGTGTTTCGTCTGATCACCGGCACACTCGCCAATATCATGCAGGACGTCTGCAAGGAATTAAAACTACTCCTTCCAACCGGCGGGCGCGGGCGGCGGAGTTTCTTCGGCAAACAATTGAAATCGTTCGATTCGCTGCAGGATTACATGCCTTTCGAGCGCAGCGTACACCAATTATTGGTCGATAGCTTGGGCGAGATTATTGTGCAATTGCGCATCGGTGCAACGCACACGCAACGGTATGATCCGATCGTGGATGTGCTCAAGGAGTGTTTGACGAGTTTCCGCGATCGGTTGCCCAGCAAACACTATTCTTTTGTTGAGGATGAAAAGGATTTTTTGTATTTTGGCCATCGCACACAATACAGCATGGAGACGCTTGATGAAATCGTTAAAAATGATGGTGATTTAAATTCGAATAGCAAACGTAATAGTTTATGAAATAACACATCAAAATGATGAATGATGGGCCATCGCAACGATTCGAATTACACGCGAAATCAAATTTCAATAGGAAATGTATTTTCCATTCGGTTATTTCAGCTTTTATTCAATTAATAATTGCTTTGGTTGCAAAAAAAAACATTTTAGAAATTCAAACAATAAATTTTATTGAAATGACAGGATGTAAACTACCTCTACCCTCGTCTCAACAACATACGTAATCGATTTCCAACGCAGGAAATATTTTAAATATCGTTTTTTGCTCATAAAACTCAGACTGGACACGAACAGTCCCCTTTCAGGTATCATATCCTTGGCTAAAGCAGAAGGATATTGAGATAAAAGCGAGGATTTGCTTTCCAACCAGAAAATACGTTTTTCCAACCGGCGACATTTCCTCGGTACGTGCAAGAAAGAATTCAGAGTTATGTGGGTGGTAGGAAATTCCAATTTATCCAAATTCAACAAGAAACACAGCAATCAAACTTACGACGACTATGCTGCACTCCACGGAAGGAAAACGAATGGAATGCAAGTTACAAAAAGCGGTGGAATGTCAAAAGAATGTTGCCAAACGCGACGAAAACTAATATTAACTGCCCGACCGAACGGCGGCAGGCAGGCAGACGCTTTGTCAATGATGTGATAAATCACGGGCCGAAAACCCGCCAATAAACCCACCGCTCGCCAATGTCCGAGCGCACACTGAAATCTCATTTTATCCGTCCACCCCGCACGTAGGAGTATTCGTTTCCATTTTAAACATCCACTCCCTGCCATTTCCATCATTTTTCCTAGTATGCGAATAAAACCCACGCAGACTTTGTCTTCACCGTGCATTCTTCTATCTATACTGACCACTACAACGCAAGGTAGCCATGATGAGAATTTAGCTACCTGTGGAAAAACTGTCCATGGAAATAAAAAAGTTACAAAAGTTTAATAAAGTACGAGAGAAATGTGAAAATGTGCGCAACGTGAAACGATCCTTCTCCTCTTGAACGCGCCAGAGAGCACTAGTTTCCCGAGCGACCACCCACGCAGAAGCAAGCCAAGCATTCGTCAGTGAAGTGCCAACAATGTGTTACTGGAAATACCGACTACTCCTCTTATCACCCTCCTTTACCCACTCCGCCACACTTCTTTTTGGAATGCGTAATACGAATGCAAAGTTACAGAAGCTTGTTGCGCCGCCGAGCAAACCAATAATGAGGCACAAATCAAATCGATTCGAATTGGCGACGCAAATATTTGTTTGTAATTTATGCCAACGAAGAAAAAAACAGGATCCTTCTCAGTAACTATGTGTAAATACTGGTCGGTTGCTTCCGGGCTACAAAAATATCCCGTGATTTTTGAAAATCAACTCAAAGGCTAATTTCAAAAAAGGAATCTTGTGTGTTCTTCGTTTATTGAAGGGCCCAAGAGGAAATCAATTAATTGGCGTCGTCGTTGATTAGGCGCTAAATGAAAGGAGTTACTGGTCATGCATATAGTAAAATAATGAAATGTTGTGAAAATTTATCAATTCGACATCTATTGGTTCGCAACAAAGACCTGTTCGAATTGATCGACAAGCCATAAATCACCCCCGCTGCCAACAACCAACACAAACCCAAAGAACAAGAAGAAGAAGAACAGTGACAAAGTAAAATGAAAGCGGTTACGCGCAATACGAACGCACGCAGTCAGTAAATTAATTACATGAAAAATGACCGAGCAATATAAACGGTGGGCACGCGCAATTCGATGAGGGAAAAATTCAATACCGGCGGCGAAACAAACGATCGAGCCATTAGTTACCAGTAGCTGAACTGCGGTTAACTAATACGATTTGTAAACTGCAATTAGATACTCGTACATACAATTGTTCCACGTCTTCTACGAACAAAAGTGCGTGGGTGGTAGGTATTTAAATGAAACGATGATAAATCGCCCCGAAATTTATCACTTAACTGGTGGAATATTATGAAGGAGATGAAGAAAAGGGCGCTGAAGAAAAAAAACACCTTTAATGAATTTTGGAGCGCTCGAACAAGATGTTTGCAAACACTCTCTTATCCATGCAGACCAAGCTCCGACAAAACACGAATAATTTAAAGTTATTAATGTTGGCGAAAGGCAAAGAATGAAAGAGTTTTTCTTCGCGCGCCCGCCGATAGATTAATGGTTGAATGTCATTTTTTCAGGCTGCGTAATAATGATATTTAATTCAAGATTTGAGTGCGGCGATAATTTTTCAATTTAGCCAACAAAAAGTAGATGGAAAATGAAAATGATGAGAAAGAGTTGTTTTCGGAAATTGGAACGTTGCTTTATTTCGATGAGAATTTGTGTCAATAATTATGCAATTGGATAAACGGCACGATTTGCAACCGCAATTTGCGTACTTGCTGCTAGGTAGGTGGAGGAAAGCGAGCGAAATGTGTTTTGAATTTCAATATCCGTCGAAACACATCGGATATTGCCAGCATCCTCATTTCCCACCTGCATGTGATTGCATTGGTTCTTTCGTCCTCCAAATCGATAAATTTCACGAATACTAAAGTTCCTTGGCAACAATCGATGAAAAGGATAATAAGCAGGATGATTTGCGAGCCATTTGCATTCAGGTGCGAAAATAGGATAATAAGGATAACAGAAACATGTATTATTAACCATAATAATATATCTATGTCCTTGCAATGCAGAATAATACCAGCGATTCCTGTGAAATGCATAAATCAACATTCGAGATAAATAAATCGCTTGCCATTAGGCACAATTCGATTTGTTATCGACACACAGCGCTGTTATGATAACTAATAATAATAACGGGCAGCCAATATTGCGCACATCCTCCCATCCTGCGCGCAGGAAGCGAACGAAAGCGACATCCTCGCTTGCGAGAGTTGCGCGTAACGCAATTAATTCCAAGGAGATTTAATGGAATTGCCATTTGTCGACTTCACGTAACACCCACGCCTTGCTCGCGCCCGTTACCTGGCGTCAACGCCACCACCATCATCATCATCATCATCATCTTTGCACACCTTAAGTTTCATCTTGTTCTCATCTTGTTAAAAGTACTTTTGCAGGCTTTAAACCTCTTAGTCCTCCTCCTTAGTTCCGGTGCGCAGCAGCAAAAACACAAAATGTTATTTTTACTCTTCAGAAACCCACCCCTAAGGAGAAATATGCCAAGTATTCGCATAAAATCCAATAATCCTGCGCTGCTGTCGAACGGAAATTAAAATCTAATTGACACGAAGAAGACTACCCTAGTAGACAGTCAGACTCAGAGACAGACAGACAAACGGGCAAATATTTACCGTGGTTTTGACGAAGAAGAAGACGTGGAAGGTAATAACGGCAAATTAAACGCTTAGAATAACTCTGCGAAAGTAATTTCATTAAAAAGGACCTTTCGCGTGCGCATAATCCTCAGTGCGTATTCCACGGCGCGTCGCGCGGCCGTCCGCAAAAGTTTAATTGATTATTAATATGCGCATAAATTGCCCAGTGCTGAACTGTATTGATAACGGATAAAAGGTGATAATTTTTAATGGCCGCGCGCGCAGCAAATATTAATTAACGCGCGTGATGTGTGCTGTGTGCTTGAGAACGTAGAGCATAGTAAAACGTGATAAAACAATTCCGCAACGCAGCAGCAGCAGCAGCAGCTGAACTCAACTTTGAGGTGTTTGTTGATAACTAACATAGTTAGAACTTTATGCGCGTAATTAATTTCAAATCCAAGCCACATCAAACAATTTAATGCTTAAAAAAGGATTATTTTTATTAAACTCCCATGAGAAACAATCAACTGATTACTAGGAAATCTGTCTATCTATTAGTCTACAAATTCGGCGAAACAGCACGGAAATAGCATAGCAGGATGATCAGTCCTTGTCAAGTCACACGACTATGAGCAACTCCTGGAAGCGCAGGAAATAGCGTTGGCGTCGGGCCGATAATATAATGAGGAAGTGGAAACTACCCCGCCATTGACTATGTTGATGATTATTAATAGATTAAGGAGAAAGAATCAAGATTTTCATTAGTCATCTACACATTTTCTCATTAATTATTGTATTGTGATTGCGAGAAATAATATTTGCTGAATTATAAGAGTTGGACAGGTGCAAGGATATTAATCAAAGGAGCAAATAATAAGTAATATGTTTTTGTACGTCACATAATTCTCCGACAGCATTCCAGGGCAAAAACTAGTGGTTATTAGGGTTCAGTCCATCCCTGGTAATGAAACCACTACCCACCAACTGCCCACCACCCCCAGCCAGCCAGCAGCTCGAGCATTAAACGCATTATGCAAATGACTTTTATGTAATCAGTCGTCCTAGTTGTAGCTATGTGTGCGGAAAGGGAGGGCGGGGACGGTTATTGTGTAGTCTTTGCCTTCGACGTCGCTCGTATATCATAAGGATTCCATGTCCATGCCCGAGAATATTACACAACTCACATGACTACATTGTAGCTGCTGCTAATGCGAGGACGGGGCACTAGACTCGACGTAAATATATACCAATAATAATGGCGGGGAGAACATTGTCAGGATTCAGGACGTTTTAACAGGATTACCCTACTCCCCGAACACGCCAAAGCATTTTCCACATTTTCCATCATATCGTCAGTTTGTTGGTTAGTTATCAAGAGGTCGTCTAGAAAGTAAGTGATTTTCATTGATTTGGTAAATTTCGTAGTGTTGCAATCGGGACTAATTAAAATCTAGCCGCCGCCGGCGCGGTAGGCAAGCACACAGCTATCAATTCGAACGCGATCGTTGTTGCACCGCACCGCAAAGCAGCTGAGGGTAGTTATTTTGACGCAGCCGAAAAGGGCTTGATTGCTAGCCCATTGTGGCGAGGGCTCGGCGTAATCGATGGCCACTGTCGATTGATTAAACTACGTCCGGTTTACATATACGCAAGGCAAAATTACGAAACTTCTCTGCAGAGCGATAATCAAAGAAAACTCATTTTTCTACTACTAGGATTTACGAAGGATAAATAAGGATAAAATATGGATATTGCTCGAAATAGTACCTAGCAAACCCTGTGCAAAACTTTAACTACATTTACGGCCCTTGCTCCCTCCATGCGTAAACGATTAGAGGTGAGAAGGGAATTTGCAAATGCTATTAATCGTCCTTCGGGTTTAAACGCGGCGAACATGTTACGCACTTAAATTTTATCCAACTACATCTAACGGCCTACATTACCCGCCGTTAACATTATCTAATCGATGTAATTGTTGTTTTAATTGAACAATTTACCGCTCAATTTACAGAAATGAACAAGAATGAAAAAGCGTAAAGGGCAAAAAATCAAGAAACAGCCAACAACTAACACTAAACAAGAAGAGCAAGTGGAAGACGAACAGGAGCAGCAGTTGAAGGACTGGCTGAACACCGGCGACGGCATCGGTTGGATGAAACTCTTCGTCGTCGCCAACAGCGTGCTCGTCTTTGGTGCAATGGCATGGCCCAACATGCAGCGGACGCTCGTCATGATTTACGCGTACTTCTTTGAATAAGTCAATGCTGGAGGAGGAGGAGGAGGAGGAGGCGGAGACAAGAGACCCAAGATGTTTGGAATACTGCGATTTGCATTATTCCTCACGGCGATGTTCTACTACTCGGCGGCAATCTGGCGCATGATCGACGCGTACTTTCGGGATGAGTTTCGCCGCTATTTGCGCGAGGAATTCACCGCTAACCGATACACATCGGCGGCGTATTTGAATAATGGTGTTTGTCCCAATCCCAAGACTCTCAAGTTATCTTCGGATAACACTTGTATTCAAGATTTTTTTGGCTACTATAAAAAATGATAAATATTGTAAATTTAATAAATTCCGCTGTAAATTAATTAATACTTGCAATGAGTGGTGTTTGAACAACATAATCTCTGCTGCATTGGAAATCAGGATCAACGCAAACGCAAACGCAACGCAGTTTCACGTCGTTAATAATTAATAATAATGATTAATTGTGCATTATCTCGCGCGCTTGCTTGGTGCATATAGTTAAGCAGGTAGTGTGTTTGCATAATAACATAATAAACGATCGTTACATTGCGGCGCAGCGTGTAAATGTAAACAGTACGCACATAACAATGTTGTTTGTATTGATGCGCCGGTGGAGCGATGGAGACAACATTTGCATACCGCATTCACACCGCATTGTTGATGCATCGATATTTTTATTCCAAGGCTCGCTTAGCCAGTATAATGTGAGACGTCTAACAATAAGTCTAAAGTGGTTGAGTACAAGTCGCTGGAACAACTAATATTTTTGTGGTAAATTGGTAAATGGGAAAGGTTAA
>JARJDR010007423.1:0-12474 GCA_030264135.1 Myllaena sp. GC000078 | reverse complement strand
ATGTAAAACACAGTCGCGCATTTCAATTAAGCCTTCCGGCATTATTTATCATATCGCACACATCAAATCAATCCGTGCAATCTGACTGCATGCACTCGTATATCATAGCTAATTATGAACAATGAAATATCAATCTGATAGGCTGACAAAGTTTTTTAAATTAAATTAATAATAAAAACGGTTTCCTTTGACATTGGTACGAGTATTGAACGTTTTTCTTTGTTGCAATTTCCATATTTGCGACAATCATACTCCGCGATCTTCTTACAACCTGATGGTTAAAATGTTAACTAATTAAAATAAATTAATGAGTAAATGATCTATTACGTACTTTGTTATTAATTAGTATATAATAATTAAAAGTGGCCTATTTAATAAATGAATGAGAATATTTGGTTTTAGTTGCGTGTTTTCCGCAACAGGCAACAATTAGAAAAAGTTGCTTAAAATTAATTAAAGTAAGGTGAAATGGGGTGAGATTGCAAACGGGGCAAGATCGATATTGGCCAATTTTATCCCAATTATAATTTCGATTTTTGAGCTAAATTTTGGTTATTTAATCGTGTAAAAGGTAATTTGTAAATGAAAAGAGCAGAATTCAGATTTGGCATCGTAATGTGAGAATATATTTTATACAGTAAAACCTGCCTTAACGACCACCTTTCCACGATGACCAACTCCTTTAGGTGACCAGAAATTTCAAATCCCAACTATATACATGAGATTTCCCTATCCTATAACGACCACCACTATCATGTGTACAACGACCAGATTTCAAGATTCTAAGAAGAAGGCAACCCTTTTGATTGCGACCGAAAGTAATAAAATCATAAACTTATCTGTCGCGGGAAGTGGAATTTACCTGGAAAAGTTTCTCGGTCATTACGACCATCCGTATTGAATCTATCCTATTTAAACTGAAACATGTTATGAATGATATTCATTTTGCATTTAACCGTTCCACCGTGTTAATACCGTAATATCAGTTTGTCATCGTACGTTCATCAGTGTGCCTATTATAATGAGCAAAAAAGAACTTAACCTGCTGCAGAAAGTGGACGTGATACTCCAGCAGATGCAGATGCACTAATGTCGATTCATAAATTANATATAGTCGCCATTATTGAAACATGATTGAAAACATCAAAGTGTCATACACTCCCATATACACTCCACTCAAACGCTAATATTTTATTTTCTCGTACGATAATATTGACAAGGGCAGACGATGTCATCCTGCTTGGACAGCAATAAACATCATTGTGTAAAAACGACCTAACATATAATTTAGTTATTTGGCAGTATTATTTTTAATTTTTAATTTTTTAATTATTACATAACAAATGATACGATTATTAAAAAAATGCAGGTGTGTGTTACAATTTTTTGTAAATCCATTACCAATACTTGTTAATTTAAATCACAATAAAAAAGACGTACTAAAGTAGATTTAAAATCCAATTTTAATACAAGTTTGGACTAAATCAATGACATATCTATTACGTATCAATAAATTACGATTTCAACTATGTACCTACAAACTTGACGAAAGTTGAGCAGATTAAATTGTACAAAAATACATAGTTACATCAATTTCGGGTGAAATTCAAATACCTTTCACCAAACGATATCGCACAAAACATAACGTAAGTGCACGCACGAGAACATACATCACACATAGCACGGTTGCATCATGGATGAAATAGTAGTCCTCTAGCCCCATTTCATCGAGGAATCGCTTCGAATCGGTGTAATGGCAGTACGGCTTATCTTCAGGACAGTGATTCGGTGGTCGGTTGTAGCCGAATAGCACTCCCATCAATGTTCGCACCGCGTACCGCGTGTACGGGATATAGGTGAGGTAGCGAAAATATGACGGGACGTCGATTATGGACATCCCGAAACCGCTTAGCACAAAGAGGGGGATATGCATGGATGTCACCGCAAATAAACTAATCTGTAAATGATAATTTATTAGGCGTCCTTTCCGTCTCAAATTAAATGCATTATAATTAATATTAAAATTTCAATATTCTGATAACTGAGTTAATATACTCGATACGCTCAGCGCTTCTCACTCTCACTCAATATTACCGTGTGGGTGAGAATGAGAGAAAACCATGACCGCTGACTTGTCAAGCGAGAACCAGCAAACCTACAGGATATCTATGGGTATGTCTATGGATAAAACGTATAGAGCCTTCGTGTTGCTGAGTCCCACTTGACAGATCAGCGGTCATCGTGTTTCCTCATTCTCACTCACGCGCTATTGTTGAGTGTGGGTGAGAGGCACTGACCTATCAGGCGAGTAAACGCTGACTGTATGGAGTATAAAGTATAACATTTTCATATATCATTTTAAGCATATTGCCTACAGTTAAACCAGTGAATTGTATTAAATTCTGTTGCTTCAATTTTTAAATTACCCGTTAATTTATGCAAATTTGGAAATATAATAAAGCACACTTACATTTAACGACATTACTGAACCGAAGAGAAACCCGATGGCACTGCCCACCATGCCAAGGAGAAAACTAATCGTTGCGAATATTAGCACACGCTGAGATTCCCAGAGCTGGCCAGTCATCCAGTACAACATTGTGGCACAGAATGTTGTTGTAACAAACTAAATAAAAAATGTAATTATTAATCCTGGTCATGATTTATAAATTTATAAGTAAATAATATGCTCACTAGCACAGGAATATCCAAAATGATACTCGTCAGGAAGTAATTCTTGATGGAATAATAACCATTCTGGTATTCGTTGTTTAACACATTTCTATAGAGCGACACTAAAATAATCAAATAATTTTCCGCTGCCAAATTTAAAAAATCTATTTTACTTGCGGTCGTAGCAAAGACGCATGAACCCACGCACAAATAAGCAATATGCAACAACACCATGTTATAATTGAAGTATAACAAAGTCGCATCGCCGCCCATGTTATAGCAAATTAGACCGGTGAGTAAGCTATTGATAAAGATTGATCCAAATCGCATATATGTCAACGCCTGTAAATCAATTGCATTCATTAGAAAACCAATAATACACTAATTGAACCCCACTTACAACACTTCTGCTCAATTTGACCGCTTCGCGTTTCATCAACGTGCGAAATTCGTACCAGTCTTCATAGCATGTGTAATTATTCCATTTTGAAATATATTTTGCCGGGTTTGGTTGATATTCACATGTGATCATTGCTGCAACATATAACCATAATTAGAAACACATCAAACTGAACAATGTGTGTTATTTCAGACGCATAATTATTGATTACGAAAACATTGCTTTTGGTCAATTAATCATGGTGAATAAACAATATTGCAACATAAAATATAATGAGCTTAAAACAAACTACCACACGGAGAAGTAATAATCATTCATCTTTGTAGCATGTTATTTTTGAGAACATTAACATTTAACTGGCAAAAAAAGTAATGACTGATCAAAAGTCCCAAACCGATCATGTGAAATATGCTAATATAGGGAAATTACTGTAAGTTTGAGTGTGTGACACATCAACGGTTATCGTTCTGTCTTGTTCTCAATATTGAGTGAGAGTGAAATGCACTGACCTGTCACACAAGCCAGACAATTTTCCTTTTAGCGTATATGTATAAAAAAAACGTTATTGACCTTCAATGTTATCACCTACGGTGGATGGTGATAAAAAATAATCGCGATTTTTGCCGTTTTCAGAGGACGCCAGCAGAATCTCGATAACCTTTGGCCCATAGTCGTTGCTCACGATTTCAATTACTGCAATAATATGAGACACATTGGGACGCATAAGCACTTGACATGGTTTTACTATTTGTGCATCGCCACCAATTGGGACAAGGTCATAGAGCGCGACACTTACTGTAGTCCAGAGGGCTGTGGAACATTTCGCAAGGTGTGCCGTTGTCGGCTAGGAAGCGCACCATATCCGCGGGCGTACCCTGATAGGCGCACTGCCCGTCAGCGACAATGTAAACTAGGTCCAGCAAGTGGATGATCTGATCCGGCGGCTGGTGCAACGTGCATATCACAGTGTTGCTCTGCGTCGAGAGTTTCTTCAAGTAGTTCATGCATTGTACTGTGGAAACAAAATCTAACCCACTGCAATAAAGCAACCAGATTTTGATTACTTTAAAATACGGCTCAATTTAACGATTTTTTATTACGTAGTGGGTTCATCCAGGAAGAGTATGTCCGGATCGCTGATCAGCTCCAAGCAGATTGCAAGCCGCTTACGTTGCCCACCGGAAAGGCGCCCGGCTTTGGTCATCCGGTGCTCAGCCAGACCAAAGCTGTCCAAAATTTGTTCAGTCTAACAATAATAAAGTTCCGTAAAATTCATACTTTTGTAGGTTTTATTTCACAAACCAATTCGTGTTTTGTGCGTTGGGAAACGCGCGAGCCAAGTTTCAAATCCGTCGCGTACGTCAAATTCTCCTCAGTGGTGAGCGTATCATTTAGATGACTGTCTTGTGTGATATAACAAGAGATGGCCTTAAACGCATCAAGCTGCCGCGGCTTCTCATCAATGGTAATGCTGCCCGTAATCTTACTATGTTGATCCCATCCACTGAGAACGTTCAACAACGAAGATTTGCCAGCACCGGAAGGACCAAAGATTCCTATCAGCTTCCCACTAGGGAAATATCCACTAATATTCTTCAAAATGGTTTTCTTTCCTATTGAAACCCAATAAAATCTAATTACACACCATTAGCATAAATTAGTCTTTGTGTTAATTACCTTTTCGATTGCGCACAACGAAAGAAACATCTTCAAATGTTATATCCGGTGCGCGCTTACTGGCACGTTCCATCTTAAATTTCGGAGCACAATTTTAACAATTAACAATTTCACTGGTTGTCGAAAAATGTCGAAGCCAGTTTTTGGCAAGTGTATATATTTGTAAAGAATTTCGAATGGCGCTACACTTTCACACGCGCGCACTCACGCACCGCAAATGAATTTGTTGTTTGCGCTTGTAATTAGCGGACAATCGCAATTTTTTGGGCGCTAAGAATTCGAATGCTTCCCTACCATGACGCGCAACAGACTGCGGGTCGCGGATCGCGCGCGATCAATTTCTTAATGCTGTGATTACGCTCCGCGTTCGCGCCGGAGGAATGAATGGTGGGTTTCTAATTTACTCCAGGCATTCGCTACGCTATGTTATTCGTAGTAATGCTACCAACGTATGAATATGTTTGAAACTTACATAAACACTGGTAATAAAATTGAAAATCCTGCGTGTCTATTCAATTTTATTGTTTATGCGCCGTATTTTAAACCATATCAATTGTGAATTGAAACAATAATATCTAATCTTGCTTATTATCTAGTACCCTGCTTGATTTTATTTGATAAAGTAGATTTAATACAAGTACCTACTAGAATGGATATCTAATTTGTTTCGGTTTTTTTCGATATTGCTCATTAATTAATTTCAAACATTTAATCTCTTAATGTTTCCTGTTTCTATTGGAATCTATTAACGACCCAAAAAAAAAACGGAACAAATTGTTTGTAGCCATTAATGTTGGTAGCTTAATTACGCTTAATAATAATTTAATAGTCCGAAACACAGGACCGAAACGGTCGGGACAAGCCTATTGGAAACACAATGTCATGTGACAAAAATTACATGAGATACGTTGTCTGTGCATAGATAAAAAAAACGAAATAAAACTAGAAATATGTTTTCTATACGCGTTAAATGCACACGGCCCGATACTACCCACAATAAATGGTTTGATAATGCATCATCACCAGATTGAAGAACATCATTTTTTTAAACTCAGTTTATTTAATTCACACAGTTCTGATAATTGGTTTTTATTAACATAACAGTTTTTTTTTCAAAAGAGGTCAAATTAAACCATAACTAAGCGATTTGTTTGAGTTGACTTAAATGTGTGACATGGGTACAAATTACGTATGCATATAAAATTAACATTGCTTGTTTTTCACATTTATATGTTAATAACATGCAAGATACTTTAACCGATTCTGGATGATTCAGCAAGTGAGAGAAAAATATGGCTTATGGGGAAAACGTATATCTTTTCAAAAGCGGTTCTTAAACATACAGAGGGTATCCAAAAGATATCGGATAACTTGCTGCGTTATTCTTGTAAACGGTTTCAATAATTTCAAAGACTTTTTTCCGGAGTAGGAAGCTAAATAGTACAACCGCGCACTGCGCTTTCATTATGAAAGACGACGGCTGGACAAAACAACACCGTTTGGAACAATCATTGAGAATAAATGGATAAACAAGTTAGTATAGGGATTTAGTATTGCTGAGTCCAGCTTGACAGGTCAGCGGTCATCGTTTGCTCTCATTCTTACCCGCGCGCTAGTGTTGAGTGAGAGTGAGAGGCACTGACCTGTCACGCGTGCCAGCGCTACGCGTATTGAGTATAGCGACCAAATCACATTCGACGAAAACAGCGTGCGTAATAGCAAAATTCCGGAAACTTTGGGTGCCTCTATGTATAATGTAATAAGAATTAAATTATACGTGCAAAGGGCAAATAAATAAGCACATTAACAAATGAAAACTCTGAAACTATTAATTAATACAAAAACATAAGTACTTCATAATAGGCAAAGATACAAACATGATTAGTCTCCTAATTAATAATAATTTCATAAAATGCTATTTTATTTGAAAATATAGAATCAAACATATTTTCCTATAGGTAGTATTCTTATAAGATCTTAGTTATTTGAAAGTCTGTATTTCATAGTAAAGTAAGTGGCAATACGTACCACCACTAACCAGGCGGCCAGAACGTAAATATGCAACCAATACTCTTTAGGATCAATACCAACATCACGGAGGAAGCGTGCACTATCCTTATAGAAACAGTACTCGACATCTGACGGACACGGCAATGGCGGACGATCTAGGCCCAACATGGACACCATGCAACCGCTGAGCGCATGGCGCGCGTATAGCCCTCGCGATATTACTTCGACATACACTGGTAGATCGGGAATCATCAGGCCAAGGCCGCAAATGGCCAGCAACGGAATTTGAGAAACTGAGCCGAAAAATATTGCATCCTAAAAAATACATCATTTTGCAATTTATTCTATAAACACACAAACACTTATGTTATTTACATGAAGATTGAACAAGGTCCCAAAAAAGAAACCGAGCGCATTCATTGTTGTACCAAGCAGTAGACAAATTGTCAAAAATATAATGATGCGAAACGACTCGATCGGCTGTCCGCTCATATAATACAATACCAAACTTTGGGAAATTATTGTAAATAACTAGAAAGATAGCATGATTGTGAAATATTGTGTTAAAATAAATACTTACTTATGGTTGGATACGTACTGATATAGGCAGATCTAATAGTGCAACAGTGACGTAATATTGCAGTATTGAATAGTATTTGTTGTGTACTTCTCGCTTGACAAGTTCCATTTCCAGCGAAACTGTAAAGTAATAACAAATAAAGCGTACAAAGTGAGAAGTCATTTGCAAAAATTAAATACAATTAAAAAACCAATAGAAAAATTTAATTGTAATAATAAATATGCACTGACCATGTTTTATTATTTATCGTTAATAAGGTCTCAAAGCAAAACATTACATGCCAAAATATAAAGTATACTTACACGACAAAACTGGATACATCAATCCGCATAGAATCAAATTACACATGCAGCCCAGTGTGAGATTATAATTAAGAAACACCTTGCGAGCATCGTTGCCAATATCCCATAGCAACAGTCCAGTGGCAACAGCAAGAAACAACGTACCCGCAATGCGAAGATAGGTCAAGATCTAACAAAACAACCAATAAATTAATTTTTATTCAGTATCCTGTTTTGAGGAGTACCTTGTTTCGTTTGATTTTCATAAATTCTCGCCGGATCAACGTACGAAATTGATAATTGAAATCAGTTGAATTCGCCATTGCACTTGCCTGGCTTGAAGATTTATCAATTGTTAAATCTATTAATCATAAATTATTATTCGTAGAAGTAATCAATCAATGTTTACGCACTATTCCAGTTAAACATCTTTCCATTTTGGGACGCATCCACAAGAAAGTCGACTTTATCTTGACCAAAATCACCACAACATAATTCGATAACTGAAAATAATATAATTATTAGTAGTAGTGGTAGTAGACACATTTAACTTGTTCATATTATTACTAAAATCTGCTGGATTATGATAAATGTTGCAAGGCAACTGCCGCTCGGCCAAGAAGTGTACTAACTCCTTAGGTGGGCCATTATATGCGCACTGACCATCGGCAAGCACATAGGCCAAATCAAACAGTTCAAATTGGCTGGCGCAAACCTGATGCACACTGCAGACGACCGTTTTCCCGCTAGCGGAAAGCTTTTTCAGGAATTGCAAAATCTGCTGAGCAGCAGTTATATCCAGCCCACTAACAATTGGATAATATTTATTTAGCAATACCGATAATTTAGTGAAAATTATGTCATTGCGAGACACCTACGTAATGGGTTCATCCAAATAAATAATGCTCGGATCACTGATCATTTCCATTGCCACCGCCAGCCGCTTGCGCTCACCTCCGGAGAGTTGTCCGGCACGTGTATTGCGCGCCGTCGTTAGCCCAAATGAGACAATTAGCTCACGAATCTAGGATCATCGACAACAGCATGAACAGTGGTTTCGATGCGTAGTACATTACGTGTGCATTACGATCGCAGCTTTCTCTGTGAGCGAATACGCCATGCCGAGTTTGAAATCGGCGGCGAAGCGCATATTCTCGCGCACGCTGAGCAGATCGTTGAGGTGAATGTCTTGCGTGATGTAGCAGGAGATGGCAGCGCGACGCTTAGCGTCCACGGGCCCGCCGTTCACGTAGATGCCGGTGTGCGCGTCCTGCCGGTAGCCGCTGAGAATGTTCATCAGCGTACTCTTGCCGGCGCCCGATGGTCCCATCAATGCGACGAGACTGCCGGCCGGAAAATGTCCCGAGACATTTGACAGGATGAATTTCTTATCTATTGGAATATTGTGGTAAATAATTAATTAATTTTCATTTTAAAATTTTTAATAGAACTTGCCTTTTTTCACTTGATATGATAGCGATTCAAATGATAAATCACAGGAATCTATTACTTTGGATGTATTCATGATGTGAATATTTACAAAGAATAGTGGAAAAGTGAAATCTCTAATGTTGTTTGCCACGAGAGCGAAACCGAAATGCATGCGTCGCGCACAATTTGCAATGCATTTATTAGAGAGAGAATTGCCTTGAGTTCAAGCTCAGCAAAATGTTATAAAAATGCATCGCTCAGGCAAAGCTAATTAGTTAATTCCTGCAAGTTTACCGCGTATGTAAATGAGTAATAAAACAATCAAATCTTTAAATCTTGATTGACATCAATTGTTGCACAGCGCGTACACAACTCACTCGCTCGACTGAACGCAAACCCAATATGCGAAAGCGACTACGGTTATTGTCCACGGTGAAAAATCAACGGAATACTCGTAGCGTGAGAGCCTGACGCCACGCACCGTGTGTCATCTTAATTGACTTTATCCTATTGACTGTTGCATTGCCACTGAATATATTTCACAACCGATTTTTGTGGAGGGAAGGCAAATACTGCGGTGCTTTTGTAAGGTATCTATGTAGTGTCATTTTATCGCAATTCTAGCGTTATCTACTGAATACGTATGAAATTCGACGTCACTGACTAATCCGTCTCGTATTGCAAATATAGTAGTGGGTAGAAATTATTTATTGATATGAAGTACATATACTACATGGCCATTCGTCAGTGCAAAGTTCCACAAAAATAATCATTAGGAAATATATGTATTTATAAATTAAACATAGTTCAAAATTAATGGATCATATTTACAATGAAAGTCTATATTTCATAGTGTAGTAAGTTAGAAACCGAACACCAATAATCCAAGCCAACAAAACGTACATGTAAGAATGATATTCATTCGGATCTACACCAATATCACGCAGAAAAGTACCCGTGTTCTTATAATAGCAAAACTCGGCCGAATCTGGACACTCCAACTCGGTGCGATTCAAGCCCATTGAGGATACAATACAGCCCTGAATTGCACTGCGTGAGTAGATATATTGCGAGATTTTGTTGATAACTACAGGAAGATCCGCATACATCATGCCAAATCCACTGATGGGAAGCAGTGGTAGTTGAGAGGCTGAACCAACAAATATCGCAGTCTGCAAAAATTAGTTTTTTTTAATATTTTTTGCATTAAAATTAACATGGGAAGACTCTAATCCGCCCAACTTGCAGTTTTTTTCAGACAACCAGTGAAGCAGTGTGTAGCTATTCTTACCAGTCTTACATAATTAATTGCTTGTAGAAATTGCTCCCCAAGTTGGGCGAAAAAGGCATATTAACTTACATTGAATTTTAATAAACTCCCAAAAAAGAAACCAATTGCATTGGTGGTAGTACCCATCAGAAGACAAATCGTGAGGTAAATTGCAACGCGATGCGTTTCCATCGGCTGACCGGTGAAATAATATATCACAAAGCTTTGTGATAAAATTGTGATGACCTTAAATGGAAATTATTATTGCTTTCTATGTTAATAGGGCATGAATCTAGGAATTTTACTGATAATGGTAGATCTAGTAATATTACACTAATATAGTATTGTATAATTGAGTAGTATTTGTTGTGTACTTCTCGTTTGACCAAATCCATTTCGAGACTAACTAAAATGAGTGAATTAATTACTAGTGCTATTATAAGTTACATAATAAAATATTTACATGAAAGAATTGGATATAGTAAACCAGTTAGTATTAAATTACAATTGACGGCAATCATCACATGGTAACTGAGTAATACTCGACGAGCATTTATACCGACATTGTAGAGAATGAAGCCGGTGGCCAGAGCCAAGAAATTGGTGCCAAGCAGTCTTAGATATGTTAAAGTCTGCAAAAAAATATTTTATTTTAAAAATTAACCTAACAAAACTAGTTATAATAATAAAATTAAAACTTAAGTCAGAATTTGATTGATGGATTTGTTAAAATCATATAAATGAAATTAGACGCAAAAATAATAAAAATATTTTTCTATAATCCCATTAAAAAGCATTGGTTATGCCCGCATATTTGTGACATAATGTTGTACTTTTCGGCCCGGCGGCCAAAAAGTAAAAAATCAAAAAGTGAGCCTCTAAGTCACATTATCACAAGGTTCATTGTTGCATCGCGGGCCGAAAAGTAAAAGATCAGATTCAGATTGAGCGAATAAACCTCACTTTAAATTTTAATTATAATTACAATAATAAATAAATAATTGTGAGAATTTTTCAGGATATCTTGTAGTATGTAACTGTTGAATACTTCATTGATACTAGCCCGCTTCGTGATTCCAACATGGCGGCACATAGCTGCCGCCGTATGCAAATTGAGAGCAAGTTATGCAACCATAATATTAAAACTTGCCAATTTTTTATAATTATTAATTATTTAATTATAATATTTTGTGGGATTGTAGAAAAAATACTGTTTGCACCACGGGCGTGAAGTAGCATCCGACCTTCAAGCGGATTTCCACGGCGCCCTCGCTCGCTACACTCGCTCGTGCGGCGTTTCCGGCCTGAAAGCGGAAACGCCGCACGAGCGACCCTAAGCAATTTGCAACGCGATGTCAATGTCGTTGAAATATAACTAGTAAATATAAACTTATTTTGAAAATTTACAAAGCCGGTAAATATTGGTTGTGCATTTAATGTTTTTATCTAAGTTTGTTTGCATGCTATTCTCACTGCGTCATCTAATGTAAGTCATTTGAATAGTAGACGTTCAAAATTAATTTTAAAACCACCTATTATATAGGGAAATTTTTATGCTGCGCTACGTTTGACACTTAATTATGCCATAACAGGTTCAGGTACAATTGGCTTCTTTTTGAAAAGAACGAAATTAAAATTATCAAAATTCCACTAATCATAGTTGACATTTTAAATTATAAGAAATACATATAAAAGCCAGGAAATACCTGTGTAATTAATATATTTGTAATATTTATTTCAAAATTTATAAAAGGCGCTAAATCATTGACCGGTTGATGCAAAATCAAATGTTAAAACATTCAGCAATCTCTGCATTGATTTTATATTAGAGATTAAATGGACCTGGGTGAACCTAGCCATAACTATCCAGCCATAACTTTTTTTGAAAAATTTATCCAAATTCATTATATTATATCTACGAAACGAGAAATCGCATTGTATTCGAACATATATCATTCGATAGAGAGTTTAATTAGCTACCAAAATCACTACCTGATTGAAATATATCTTAAAAGGTGTCTAAGCAATTAATGAAAATGTTTCAAATTACCTTTTCATTGATATCTCATAAACTAGCCAAAATTCAGCAGTGTGAAATATATGGTTGGATAGCTAATGAAATGCTACAGCTGACGCATAGGAAGCCATAGCT